>CM022298.1:660741378-660756949 GCA_011799875.1 Thinopyrum elongatum
TATTTTTATCATGACAAAAAAATCTTAACTGATTTTTTTGCAGCTAAACGGCACCCTGAAATTGAAAAGCACATACAAAATGAACTTTGAAAAGATTGAAAGTTTTGGCATGGTATCATCATTTCATCCATAGCAATTGCTAAAAAGTTGAGAGGTTACGGGCAAAAGCTGGATGCACTTCGTGTACAAAATGGACAATCTCTTGAGTATCAGGGTGTTCGGACGAAACACTTATCTGTTACAAAGGCATTTCATTTTTTTAAACTAATTTCAACTCCAGACTTTTTGTGCGTTCAGTATGCACCATTCAAAGCCACGTCATCAATTTTCAACCCTTTCTGACTTCATTTTCTATTTTTAATGCATTTACTGATTTTTTTTTGAGCTAAACGACCCTGAAATTGAAAAGCACTACAAAATGAACTCTGAAAAGGTTGAAAGTTGGCATGGTATCATCATTTCACCCATATAGCATGTGCTAAAAAGTTGAGAGGGTTACGGCAGAAACTGGATGCACTTCATGTACAAAATGGACAATCTCTTTCGAAGTATCAGGGTTTCGGACGAAAACTCATCTGTTACAAAGGTATTTCATTTTTTATACTTATTTCAACTCCAGACTTTTTGTGCATTCAGTATGCACCATTCAAAGCCATGTCATCAATTTTCAACCCTTTCTGACTTCATTTGCTATTTTTCATGCATTTACTGAATTTTTTATAAACGACCCTGAGATTAAAAAGCAAAACAAATATAAACTCTAAAAATGTGAATTTGTGAAAGTTGGCATGGTATCATCATTTCACCCACATGAGCATGTGCTATAAAGGAAGGGTTTCTGCAGAAAACTGGATGCCATTGTGTACAAATGGACAATCTCTTTCGAAGTATCAGGGTTTTGGACGAAAAACTCATCTGGTTCACAAAGGCATTTCATTTTTTAAACTTATTTCAACTCCAGACTTTTTGTCGTTCAGTATGCACCATTCAAAGCCACGTCATCAATTTTCACCCTTTCTGACTTCATTTGCTATTTCATGCATTAGTCTGATTTTTTGAGCTAAACGACCCTGAAATTGAAAAGCACTACAAAATGAACTCTGAAAAGGTTGAAAGTTGGATGTATCATCTTTCACCCACATAGCTATTGCTAAAATGTTGAAGGGGAAGTCAAAAACTAGATGCACTTCGTGTATAAAATGGACAATCTCTTTCGAGTAGTTATATCAGGGTTTGCGTACGAAAACCATCTGTTACAAGGTATTTATTTTTAAAATAACCAAAGAATTACCAAATTGAATATAATGATAAAACACACATTATTAACACGGAAAACAAGAATCACTAAGAAACTATTTTTAAAGTAAAGTTATTCACACAAAATTTAATTAATTCAAATTTAAACTATTCAATTTGAAAAACTACAAGCACTAAAAGAAAGTTTATAATTTTTTTTACCTCAAGCAAAAAGATTTCACAAAAAACTCTAAATAAAGCCAAAAAACAACTTAGAAAACAAAGAAATAAATAAAGCAAAACCCAAAATAAATAATAAAGCCCGCCTACTGGGCCGCCACGGCCTGCATCAGCGACTAGAACCCAACCTCTAGTCGGCCAGGAGCAGGCCCGTACGGCCCGTAGGCCCCATAGGCCAGACTGTTTCAATAGGCCCACAAGGCACTGCTTAGAGAAGGAGCTCGACACGGTAGCCGCGCCAGGGCTTATAAACTGGTGCGACTCCTCTCAACTAGCGAGGTGGGACTAAACATGGACACGGGAAGCACAGGCCTTTAGTCGCGGTTGGTGGCTCCACCGCGACTAAAGGGGGTGGTCTTTGTCCCGGTTGGAGGCCACCAACCCGACTAAAGGCCTGCGCTTCCTGCCGCTTCGGCTGGCCAAATGACCTTTAGTCCGGTTGGTTGCTCCAACGGGACTAAAGGTCCCCGCATATTATAGAGCACTTGAATTTTTCATTTTCCCTCTACTTTCTTCCGTCTCTGACGACCCCGACACAGAGGAGATCGCCGTTGCCGACGCCGTCGCCGCTCCCGACTCGCTCCCACGCCGTCGCCGCCCCCGCAGCCGCCCACGCCGTTGCCGCCCCCGACACCCGCCCATGCGTCGCCGCCCCCGTCACGCCCGCTCCCTTCCCTCGACCTCACGTGCCGTCACGTCGCCGACGACTCGCCTCGCCTCGCCGGCCGTTGACCCCGCTGTGTGCCCCTGCCGCCATGGCGCCCCTCCCATGCATCGAGCCCGCAAACACACACACATGCATGAACACACACACACATATATTCTTATTTTCTATTTTTCTGTTTTTTAGTTTTTTTACTTTTATGTTATAGAAATGTTAGAAGAATGTTAGATATATAATGTTAGATGAATTTTATTGTTTTTTTATACTTTTAGTTATATAGAAATGTTAGATGAATGTTTTTTAGTTTTTTATACTTTAGTTATATAGAAATGCTAGATATATAAATGTTTGATGTTTTTTTTAGTTTTTTATACTTTTGTTATGTATTTGCAAAATCAAGTGAAAAAGAATTAAAAAATCACAATCAACCATTTAAAAAAGTTAAATTTGCACAGATCGAATTTGCAAAAGTAAATTTTCACTAGATGTTTGTGATATACATTTTTTTCACTAGATGATTAGATGTATAGAAAAAGTTAAGGAATTTACATTTGAGGAATTTTTACATTTTGATCCAATTTTCCCTAGATGATTAGATGTATATAAAAAATCACAATCAACCATTAAAAAATGTATTGCATTAGTATTTGCAAAAGTTGCATTTTAATGTTGTATTTGCAAAAGTTTTTGTTATTTGTTTTGCAATTAATTAGTATATGTATGTATAGTACACAATAGATTCTCTTATAGTCTTAATAAGGGTATTATCAAGAATGCCCCCATTATGGATGTGCACAAGTTTTAATCCAATTTTTGTTTTCTGATCTCATCTACGTACCCTTCTGTATGTCACGTTGTCTTGTATGTCAAATATTGAAGAAATCCATGGTTCATCATAGCGGAAGTAACAGGCGCATGATGGTACGAAGTCTCTCCCAAGTTGTTTTGGAATGGAGTTCCTGATAGGATAATTCGCTTTTTGGTATGAAGTTCAGCAAAAGGCCTTAACCAATAGCGATATTCGGAAGGCTCTTGCTGAAACTTCATACCAAAAAGATAATTACTATCCGGACTCCGTTCCAAACAACTTTGGAGAGCTTCGTACCATCATGCGCCTGTTACTTCCGGCTAATGATGATGAAGCCATGGTTTTCTTGAATCCTTTGAAACTAGACACGTGACCTATAGAAGGTAGATGAGATCAGGAAAAAATATGGAACATTTTCTGCACATCCAGAATGGCGCCATTTGTTAAATCCCTTAAAGGTTAAGAGAATCCGTTAGATTCTGAATCCTGTTCCTAGCCAGGGACAAATGTTCCTCGTATATAGAAATCACATCCAAGCATTTAAAAAATGTTACATTTCATAGAATTTGTTCTCGACATAACGATGCCCGGCCCGCATCCTCGTCGTCGACCCGTTCGCGTGACGTCCTGCTTCACTGGCGCCATGTCCGGGACTGGGCTCCGCCGGCTGGCACTGGGAGGTGCTACCTTCAGGGGCGCACATCTTGGTGAGGAACCCGGGTCCCTTCGTCGACCTGGAGCTTCTTTGGGTGGCGGGCGCGGTGGGCCGACAGTAATCGGTTTACGGCGGGGGCTGGCGTCCCCCGACGAGGGGACGTCACTGTGTCAGGGAGGAGGAGTGCACGTCCTCGCTACATGGTTGCGTTGGACGTCAGGTTCTCCAATACCTGGCAAGTTCTTCAGGGATCTCACCCAGCTATGATCCTGTGATGGTTCCTTCTCTTGGGTGTCCACCATGATGAACTCAATTATTCGTATAATATTCGATCGTATTAGCTAGTGATGTATTCGAGATAATATTCGAGACGATGTATTCGAGATTATATTATTCGTATAATCTTCGAGACGATGTATTCAAGATTATATTCGATTATGCATATTAATTATCTAGATTATTCGAGATGCATAATCTACTATGATTAAGTTTTTCCTTATTGAATGCTGCATGCATTCTAATTTGAATACTAAATTGTTTTTATCTTTCTTCTGGATTAGTTTATAAAGCTATGGACAATACCGACAGAGAGGAGAAGAGACTCTGTTTGACTCATACGCTCCCCGAGCCCAGATGGGAATGAAGAATATGACGGCTCGCAATATCTGAACCCTACGGTGAGGGTATGATTATGATGAAGACGAACGAATAGATGAGCCAGAGTCCGCAATGATGATGAAGGAAATGTTGTTCTTGAAATGAACATGACCGGCGAGGTATATTTATATAAGCAGGCAATCTGGTGATCATCACAGGTTTTAATGATTTGTATATATATTAGATGAACGTCTTTCTCTTTTAGCCCTCCGAATCGAGCAAATCTTCTACAACGCAGCGGACAGTTCGAGGCCCGGCCAAAAAGTTGAAGGATGGCGTAAAGTACAACATCGATGCCATCAAACCTAATGGTGAACCGCGCGAACCAAAGAAGAATGCAACAAGTTCATTCGTGAATGCGGAGTTATTGTCAGGGGACCAAATCCCGATCTCCTTCAGAATGAAAAAAGCCAGCAAAGGAAACACAGATGTTACTTTTGGCGACCCAAGAGAGAAAAGATCAGCTTTGGGAATCTCTCTGTCACATTTCACCCTACCAGATGCATTTCACAATTGGAGTTGGAGAAAGCCAAAAACGCTGCTCTTAGAAGATGGCGATAGCATTCAACAACCACAAGAAAAGTATATGGGCCGCGTACGTCAATGCAGGAAAGAGACTCCAGAATTCAAGGGAAACACGAGAAGGCAAGAGATCACTGGGACGCTTTCGTGAACTTCAAGGAATGCGAAGTAGCTCAGGAAACGGTCGAGAAAAAACAAGATTAAGCCGCGAAAAAGATAGTGGCACCATAAGTCTGGGCCAGGTGGCTACGGTGGCCCGGCCTAAGTGGGATCTCGCTGAGCAAGAGATGATGGATGCAGGGGTCACTCCAGTTACATTGAACTGGCCCCCCAGGTCCAACTTGGTTCTATGCACATGGGGGATGTTGGACCACAGACAGGCGAGGTTTTGGAGGGCGCAAGTCTAAAGGACGCCGAGCCGACCTCAGTTTACTTGTCCAATGAAGAGGCTCGAACGGGGGTGTTCAAGCCCAACAGAGAGAACACAAGCTTACGCGCGCCCTGAAGAATCCTGAACACCTGGGAAGAACACGAGGCAAAGGCGTTTGTCCGTGGTTTGAGGGGTTTGAGACTGGAACGCCGACTACAGAAGCCGTGCGAGAAAGAAGCACAGGAGGAAGCATAAGAGGAAGCTGGAGGAGGAGGAAGAAAGCAAGAAGCAGACCGCCTTCAACCAGTGCGTAGAATCAAAGCACGCGGAGTTGGCACCGCGCTTCCCAGGGCAGCACAGCAATCGACTCACGTAGCCAGGAAAGGGGAGTCTCAGGCAGCGGCAGCAGCTAGTAAGATCCAGCATTGGATAGCACTGTCCCATCCATGCCGAGAATTAGCGTGGGATCCGCCCGGGCGATGATCACTGCTGGATAGATACCCTGGGATGATTCAAGGATAGACAGCTTGTGAGCTACAATTTAAAATGAAGAACATATCCATGACAGGTGGCGGATGGCGTTGCTTATACAAATCCCCTTGAAGCAACCTTCCATTGCAATCTGATTCCAGCTGGCTATGCCGTGTCGGGGTTGATGAAGTGGTGGCATAATTTCGGGGCTAGAGCTTGACTTCCTGGTGGTGACGACGAGCGCACTGGGAGAGGCCATACATCATATCATTCTATGCAAAAGGATTGCATCGTCTTTCCAGCCACCGACACCGCATCAGCGGCTCCCCTCCACGTCCGCCGCCGCCTCAGCAGACTCCCGCTCCCCAAGTCCGCCCCCGGTCAGCAACGGCTCCTCCTCCTCAAGTCCGCCACCAAGCGTCGCCCACTCCTCCTCCTCAAGTCCGCCACCGCGTCAGCCGACTCCTCATACTTGTGACGACCCCGGCTTAATCATGCACTAACCATACACGCAATGCACACGATCAAGCCTAAGGACTCACTTGAAGATTCACAACACAACTCTAAAATAAATAAAGTCATACAAGCTTTATATTACAAGCAGGGCCTCGAGGGCTCGAATACAAAGCTCGATGGATACAACGTCAGCGGAAGCATCAGATATCTGGGTACAGATATATTACAGAAATGGAGATAAGCCTTTAGAAAGGCAGTGCAAAATAAAATAGTACGATCGAAAGGCGTAGGCCTCCTGCCTAGGACCCTCCGATCCTACTCCTGGTCGTCGGCCGGCCTCCTCGTAGAAGATACTCGCCGAGGGTAGTGTAGTTACGCGTGAGGGGGGACATAGACCGTCGGGGAACTCTAACTCAGGGCCCGCCGTCTGGTGGCATCAAATGGATATGGGGGAAAAAGAAAGCAAAGCAAACATGAGTACTCCGATAGACTCAGCAAGCAAGTGGATCTACACTACATATGCAACATTATGAAAGGAAGGCTTGTATATGTGGACTGGGCTGCAGAAATGACAGAATGAGGGGAAAGCCTAGTCCTATCCGAGACTAGCATCTTCAGCAGTCTTGCAGCATTAGAGAGTGCAGATTAGCATAAAGTAAAGTAGTAGCTGTTATCAACCTCGGCCAGAGATCCTTCTCGACTCCCTGCGAGAAAGCATCCCAGAGCCTACTATCCAGTTTTCATCTCAAGTTCTAGTTGTACCAATCGGGATACAACTCCGAGTGTCCTTACCGTGAGGACAGGCTATCGATAGATTAGTTCTTCCTGCAGGGGTGCACCAAGTTACCACCACGCTTGCTTAACTCCGGCCGGACACACTTTACTGGGTACCAGTGCCCGGCCTGGCCAAGCGATACGCCGCAACCCGACGAATACTTAACGAGAAGTCAGCACGCCGGACTAAACATATGCCCAGGGGTCTTGGGCCATCGCCCCGACGCTCCTGCACGTTGCGAACGCAGCCGAAAGCAGACCTAACCCCCTAATACAAGCGCGGGCTTAACTAGTCCAATTCGGCGCGACGCTACTCAGTCGCTGACGTCTATTAGCTCCGGCTGAGTGGATACTACGACGGAACGCCCATACTATGCCCAATGTGATGGTTAGTGCTATCAGGCCAGTAGGCCCCTCGATCAAATATACACATTAGTGGATTAGATGCGTCTCGGTAACAAGAAGAGACTCACGATCGATGTGACCCCGTCGCCCTGTCTCGAGGACTTGGCGGCAAGGGCTAGGAATGCCCGGCCACGCCTCGTAGTATCTCGCGGCACCTTCCAGGTCAACCCGTCTCCACTCACTTCGCAAATATGCTCGCGCGGGTACCCCTCAGGGCCGACCCGTGCTTAGTACATGGTTCAGGGTAAGTCATAGTAACAATAGTAACCGTGTGTCTACACCACAAGGAAACCCTGAGGAATCACCCTCGATGGAAAATTCCACATGATGTATCGCAAGGTGAACGAAGGAGGAATCACCCTCGAGGTTCACACTTGAGAATTTGCACGAGGACGTCGTTATCGAGAGTGGTGTAGGAGGAATCACCCTCGCTTACCAAGACGATTAACTAACCTACAGGTTATCATCGGAAGTGCTGATGAGTGTATCACCCTCAGGCACTCGATAGATAACCCAGTTGTGTTGGCACTAAGGGGAAAGTGATGTGCGGTGCCGGGGCCTGGTCTTCAATACCATTGATCGGGTCTTCTGAAATATCCAGCGGGGCAGTCGGGATATAGTGGGGGTCTCTGATGGGTCTCTACCCAGCCTATACTAAACAGTTTAGGATAAGAGGAAAGGTAACAAAGTAGGTTACAATAAACAGGCTATGCAGCAGATATAGGATAACAACAATAGCAGCAATTCTAATGCAAGCATAGAGAGAAGGAGTAGGCGATATAGGCATGTCAAAAGGGGGGTGCTTGCCTGGTTGCTCTGCGGCAAGGGCAAGGTCGTCAACGGTGTCGTCGGGGACTAGTCGTACTCCGGAGCTGCGTCGACCGCGGGAGCTCGTCGACGTCGGGGTCTACCGAGAGAAGAGGGGGAAGAAACAGTGTAAACATAATGCAAACAAATGCAACGCAGGGCATGCTATTCTATGATGCAGTGCAGGGTTGCCAAGATGCATCCAGGTCAATTTAGTTGATGTAGGATAATTTGGGACATATTAACCGGATATGTGTGCACTATTCATCTACGGAATCGGGCTCAGAGTTTACGAGTTCTCCTACCGTAGGGGTTCGATATGGAAACAGACGACGCGATCAACTCATTCTCGTCTTCTGAGCAACTTTCGTGTTTTAAGTTTTTTCATCCGAGATACGGTTTTAAAAGTTATGAATTTTTAAAGATTTAAATGATTTTCTGGAATTATTATTAATGAACAATTGATTATGACGTCGCTGTGACATCAGCGAGTCAAACCGGCTGACCAGAGTCAAAACCTGACATGTGGGTCCAGTGGGACCAACATGTCAGCCTCTGTTACTTTTAACAGTGAATAAAACTGACTTATTAAGCTAATTATAGGTGTGGGCCCCATACGTCAGTCGGTCATTTAGGTTATCTAATTAGTTATATTATTAAAACTTTCTTTTAAACTAATATGCGTGTCGGGCCCGCGTGTCAGTGACACTGGGCTGCCCCAGTCAGCAGTTTTGACTGGGGCAACCCTCAATTGGGACCCGCGGGGCCCACTGTCAGCGCTCAGGGGCCCCACCGTCATGCCACGTCGGCGACCGCACCAGAGATTACTCTGGCGACCAAATTCGCGCGTGGAGCTCGCCGGAGTCGCTCGGGTTTTGCGTACACGGCTCAAAACTCGGCGAGGCAACTTGCGTTACTACTGCTGGCAGTGTGTCACGCATCTCGTCGTGGTGCTGGCCGAAGCAGGGGATGGCCGAACGGCGCCGGGCGAGCTCGGAGGGCGGTCGGTGCTTACGATTGTCGACGGAGACGTCGATTCAGCGCGCATCAAGGCGAATGGAGGGTTGGGGAGGTGCGGTGGCGCGACCTTGATTCACGGGCTCAGCCCCGTGACCATTGGTCACTCGGAAGCAACGCCGGCGACGAGCGTGGGCGGAGGCGCATTCGGAGCCGCGTCGAGCTAGGGGCTAGAGGGCAGCGGGAGGCACGGGCTCGAGCTCGTTGGGCTCAGGGGAGCACCAGAGCTCGATCCGTGCCCAGGCGAGCACGACAGGGGCTATAGCACATGACGGCAGGGTGCTCTGCGGCGACCGAGCTCGGGTTCGTCGACGAGCTATCTACGGCGTGAATTAGAGGTCCTAGAGGGCAGGGGAGGAATCATGCTACCTAGCGGCACGCACGCAGGCCCTTGACAGATTTAGTAGCAGCAAGGCTGCGCTGGAGACGGAGGAGATCGACAACATGCCGAGGAAGAAACGATGCGTCCGGCGATCTGTCGTGCTCCTAGCTCCTCAGATTTGCCCAGGGGACGTGGTCGAGCACGGCGCTCCTCCCAGGCACCCTCAGGCGATGCGGGGGAGGCCGCTGGCCACGATGGTGATGTGGCGCGGCGACGGCGGCACTCGGAGATGGATCTGAGGGGAACAAGTGGGCAAGCGGGCGAGGAGAGAGGGGGAGAGTGATGGAGGAGTCCAGGGGGGGTGGACGAGCCTCATATTATCCCCGTTGACTGCGGGCGTCGGTGGCGTCACGCTGTCGGCGTTTCGCCAGCGCGCGCGTCGGCCAGGTAGCGGCCGACGCGACGAAGGAGAGAAGGGAAATGGGCCGGTGGGCTGGATTTCGGCACTGTGCACTTAGGCCCAGTGCCAGTTCCTCATTTTTTTTCTGTTTTCCATTTTGCCTTTTCTTTATTTCTTTCTGTTTTGTAATTGTTAGGCTACGTATGCATTTTTGTAAAGTATGAACATTACGCCCATATATTACAGTGCATATTACCTCTCACCAAAACTTGTTTGGGAAAGAGGATTTTATTTGAATTTGATATGATCATAAAGTTATTGTGCTGTTTTTGCTGTTTCATGTGGTTTAGAGTCATTTAGCTAATCCAAGGTATCATTGGTTTATATTTTACAAGTGCTTCTGGAATATTTGCTATTTAGTGAACTTTTCCCAACAATGTTTGAGCAACTTCACATTCACTCTGAATTTGAATTGATTTTCAGAATAGAACTGGAATGTGTTTGGTTAACCACTAATGACTAGGCACTGCAAATGATTGACTTGGCATTATTAGCAGTTGATCATAGTGGCTATTACACGGGGGTGTTACAAATTCTCCACCTCTAAAAGAAATTATCGTCCCGAGAATTTAGGAGGGTAGAAGAAAGAGGTCGGGATATTCTCCCGAAGATGATCTCTCGCGTCCAAGTGGCTTCATCTTCAGTGTGATTCGACCACTGGACTTTTAGAAACTTGGTTGTCTTCTGACGAGTTCGGCGTTTCAGCTTCATCAAGGATCACTAGTAGAAAAAGGCCCATTTGTCCCGGTTCCAGAGGCCCATTTGTCCCGGTTCTGGAACCGGGACTAAAGCCCAAATACCTTTAGTCCGTTCGCTTACGACCGAGACAGATGGGGCTCCACGTGGCCGTTGCGGCTTGCCCAGGAAGGAGGGCCTTTTGTCCCGGTTGGTTAGCACCAACCGGGACCAAAACAAGCATCCACGCGTCAGCAGTTCAGGGGCTGGGGTTTTTTTGTTTTTTAAGGGGGGGGGGATATTGGGGTTTTGTAGGGTTAATTTAGGGGTTCATATATTGTGTTAGCTAGCTAATGGAGAGAAGTGTCCTCTCTTATCTCCGTGCTTGGTCGACACTACATACTATACGTATTAGAGAGGACTTGAAACGCTAGCTAGTGCAAGCAAGGAAGGAAACCATTAGTAAACACAAGATCGTCATGAACATATACAGAGAGAAGTGATCGACCTCCTCCTTCTCCAGAGATTGGTCGAACAACAAGTTACAAATATACAATATAAGATCTCTTACAATCCCTAACATCTGATGTCAAGTCCACATGGTATTCTCCGTGTTTATTGATGACGTGGTTAAGAAAGAATCCCGCCAATTCCTCTTGAATTGCTTTTTGCGATCTTGTGGTAGGAGTTCATCCGCATCTTCCACATCTATTGAAGAGGGGGTCAATACATATATATGAATGAAACTTCAACACAAATGATGGTAATAAACTAAAATTTGAATATTATTGCTACGCACTTCATATGTTTTTCAGAGAGTAGCCCCGCGTTAGAGGTCGTCGCGTTGTAAGCTCGACAACGTAGTATCCACAAAAATTTTATTCCCGCCTTTCGCCACAACAACTTTACGAAAATAGAGGTCAATCAAACTGATAATCAAGCATTATAAATGGTTTGATGAAACTGAGCTAGAATCAATGGGAGATGCGTAGTAACTAGCTAGTAGTACTTACTTTCGGGTGTGTAAATCGCAGCTCCCCCGGCAGTCCCGGAGCTTCTGCGGTGAACTTACTTTCCAAACCTGCCGAGACAAAGAAATAATTACTTGATATCAGGAAATGAACAAAGTTTGCCTATATGTGCGAAATGATCGATTGAACTTACTTCTGGAGCATTTCAGTCATGGCGCATACTCCTTGGGATCTTTTCGTCTCGAGTCTAAGATGGTTACTGTCCCTGCTCAAGCTTAATCTCGAGAATAAGTGGAAGCTGCGCACGCATGCATAACTCATCAATTACTCATTACTATACCTGAGTGAATAAGGGAAACCGAATATGCACAAGACAGTAACCCTCACTTGAAGTTGTAAGGAAAGAGTATTTTATCTTTGTTTTGATTTCGAAAGCCATTGTAGCAGGTGGCCTCGGTTCTTTGCATTATATTAACCGTCATTACATCTTAAGATTTGTGTTAATGAACCCAATATCATAGATTTGTGCATTTCTGCATTCACGATCTTCAATCTGCATAATATTGTGAGGATTATATATACTGCAATGAAAAGAGCGAGCTATATATAGAGACTTAATTACAGAAGTAGTACTTACAGACAGTAGCAGTGACAATTATTTTATCGAGGTCCTTTTGATTGAAAAAAAGAGAACTCCTCAATGGAACAGATAACAGATCAATCCAACGAGGTCGTGCTCCTCTTTAACTCTCAACGTCAAAATATCCTCCCAGACTTGCAGGTGTCCATGTACCACTGATGGATACTTTGCATCATTGTTGTTAGAGGAGGATGGCCAGGTTTGACGAGAGGCTTCCGTACCGGTATTTGTGTTCGTCCACCTCCATTGAATAAAATGTGCATCGTCGGGCCAGGAATCACCAGGATTGGTATCGGCAGCATCCCCCCGATTTGCGACGATATCGGCTAGACACCTTGAGCGGGGGGCATGACTGGTTCGCCTGTTCGCCGAGCTAGGGAATTTTTTTCCCACTTGTTCATGCTTGAACCTTTTTGTCATATGAAGTAGTTCCCGACCGGCGCGCTCCTTGCCTGCCTTTTTAAGAGACGCGACTTTACATGGCATCCGGCGGTGGCGGTGGTGGTTGCTTCAGGGCATCCAAGTGCGCTTCAATTTCACCGGATCTATCTTCTCCTCCGAGGTGGATTTTCTTGCAAAAAATTCCTTCACTTCGGCTTGACAGATCTGCACGTTTTCCTCCTCGTCATCTCGTATGGTAACTTCTGCTAGGATGGTGCGGAGAGTCGGACCGAATCTGTATTGCCTCCCGCCTCTGGCGTACTGCTAGACATCGGAGCAAGCCGGACGCGGCTGCGGCTGGTCTTCCTTTGTTGCTTACGAGGCGGAGAAGGGGCAGGAGTGTGCTTCGACGCGCCAGAGCAGCCGGATCGGCGGCGGCTGTCTCCTGTTTGCGACGAGGCTGAAGAGAGTAGGTTGCTCGGACGCGACGGTGCAGGCGAGAAGGTAGTCGGAGCGCCGCCACGTGCCCAGCGCCGGAGAAGGAGGCGGAGTGCCCATGATCATCGCCGAGGAGGAGGGGGCGGAGTGCCCTGTACTCGCGGAGGAGGAGGAGGAGAGGCAGAGGCGTCAGATCGGAAGTTGATGAAGCTTCCTTCTGCATGAGACATGGAGTCTTCAGAGCAAAACCCAGCTGAGTCTCCCCTTCACCGGTAGGGTGGTCAAGCTCGAGCTCACAAATCCCTCTGTTATTTCATCGACCATCACAACAGCATAGCCTTCTGGAATCGGAAGGCAGTGTAAAAGTTGCGCCGGGTCCAGGAGGTGCAACAGAGCCGACAGCCACCTTGACTTTGAGGTGCTGCCCATTGCGTCATAAGGTGGCATCTTGAGCCTCCTGATAGCATCCATGGGGTGCGTTGGAGCCGTGAAGTGAGGCTGCTGAAGGTGCTCTCAGTGGAAGCCACGCTGCTTCTCCGCTGATATGGCGGGGTAGCTTCTGGGGTGACTCTGGCAGGTCGCTGAAGCTGTGCTTGTTCCTCTAGCGCTGCGTACCCTTGCATTCACTTCCGCAGTTCGGTCCGCTCCACTTTACTCCTCCTCTCCCAGGTTTTTTAAAAAATGAAATGCCTTTGTAACAGATGAGTTTTCGTACGAAACCCTAATATATACTTCGAAAGAGATTGTCCATTTTATACACGAAGTGCAACTAGTTTTTGACGTTCCCCTCTCAACATTTTAGCACATGCTATGTGGGTGAAATGATGATACCATGCCAACTTTCAACCTTTTCAGAGTTCATTTTGTAGTGCTTTTCAATTTCAGGGTCGTTTAGCTCAAAAAATCAGTAAATGCATGAAAAATAGCAAATGAAGTCAGAAAGGGTTGAAAATTGATGACGTGGCTTTGAATGGTGCATACTGAACGCACAAAAAGTCAGGAGTTGAAATAAGTTTAAAAAATGAAATGCCTTTGTAACAGATGAGTTTTTCGTCCAAAACCTTGATACTTCGAAAGAGATTGTCCATTTTGTACACAAAGTGCATCCAGTTTCTGCCGTAACCCTCTCAACATTATAGCACATGCTATGTGGGTGAAATGATGATACCAGGCCAACTTTCAACCTTTTCAAAGTTCATTTTGTATTGCTTTTCAATTTCAGGGTTGTTTAGCTCAAAAAATCAGTAAATGCATGAAAAATAGCAAATCAAGTCAGAAAGGGTTGAAAATTGATGACATGGATTTGAATGGTGCATACCGAATGCACAAAAAGTCTGGAGTTGAAATATGTTTTAAAAATGAAATGCCTTTGTAACAGATGAGTTTTCGTCCAAAACCCCGATACTTCGAAAGAGATTGTCCATTTTGGACATGAAGTGCATCCAGTTTCTGCCGTAACCCTCTCAACTTTTTAGCACATACAATGTGGGTGAAATGATGATACCATGCCAACTTTCAACCTTTTCAGAGTTCATTTTGTAGTGCTTTTCAATTTCAGGGTCGTTAAGCTCAAAAAAATCAGTAAATGCATTAAAAATAGCAAATGAAGTCAGAAAGGGTTGAAAATTGAAGACGTGGCTTTGAATGGTGCATTCTGAACGCACAAAAACTCTGGAGTTGAAATAAGTTTAAAAAAATGAAATGCCTTTGTAACAGATGATTTTTCGTCCGAAACCTGATTTATACTTCGAAAGAGATTGTCCATTTTGTACACAAAGTGCATCCAGTTTTTGCCGTACCCCTCTCAACTTTTTAGCACATGCTATGTGGGTGAATTGATGATACCATGCCAACTTTCAACCTTTTCAGAGTTCATTTTGTAGTGCTTTTCAATTTCAGGGTCGTTAAGCTCAAAAAAATCAGTAAATGCATTAAAAATAGCAAATTAAGTCAGAAAGGGTTGAAAATTGAAGACGTGGCTTTGAATGGTGCATACTGAACGCACAAAAACTCTGGAGTTGAAATAAGTTTAAAAAAATGAAATGCCTTTGTAATAGATGATTTTTCGTCCGAAACCTGATATATACTTCGAAAGAGATTGTCCATTTTGTACACAAAGTGCATCCAGTTTTTGCCGTACCCCTCTCAACTTTTTAGCACATGCTATGTGGGTGAATTGATGATACCATGCCAACTTTCAACCTTTTCAGTGTTCATTTTGTAGTGCTTTTCAATTTCAGGTTAGTTTAGCTCAAAAAATCAGTAAATACATGAAAAATAGAAATGAAGTCAGAAAGGGTTGAAAATTGATGATGTGGCTTTGAATGGTGCATACTGAACGCACAAAAAGTCTGGAGTTGAAATAAGTTTAAAAAATGAAATGCCTTTGTAACAGATGAGTTTTTCGTCCAAAACCCTGATACTTCGAAATAGATTGTTCATTTTGTACACAAAGTGCATCCAGTTTGTGCCGTAACCCTCTCAACTTTGTAGCACATGCTATGTGGGTGAAATGATGATACCATGCCAACTTTCAACCTTTTTAGAGTTTATTTTGTTGTGCTTTTTAATTTCAGGGTCGTTTATCTCAAAAAAATCAGTA
>CM022298.1:660761217-660771823 GCA_011799875.1 Thinopyrum elongatum
ACTCCAAGGTTTTGGTGCGTTCAGTATGCACATCAAAGCCAATCACTCCAATTTTCACAACCCTTTCTGACTAATTTGCTATTTTTAATGCATTTACTGATTTTTTGAGCTTAAAAACCCCTGAATTGAAAGCACTACAAAATGAACTCTGAAAAGGTTGAAAGTTGGCATGGTATCATATTTTACACCCACATAGCGTGCTAAAAGTTGAGAGGGTACGGCCAAAACTGATGCACTTTGTGTTACAAAATGGACATCTCTTTCGAGAGGTATCTACAGGTTTTCGGGACGAAAAAACATCTGTTACAAGGCATTTCATTTGTTTAAACTTATTTCACCTCCAGAGTTTTTGTGCGTCAGTATGTCAGTATCACCATTCAAAGCCACGTCTTCAATTTTCACCCCCTTTTCTTGACTTCATTCGTTCTATTTAGCATTTACTGATTTTTTTTAGCTACACGACCCTAAATTGAAAAGCACTACAAAATGAACTCTGAAAAGGTGTAAAGTTGGCATGTATCATCTTTCACCCACATAGATGTGCTAAAAAGTTGAGAGGGTTACGGCAGAACCTGGATGCACTTCATGTCCAAAATGGACAATCTCTTTCGAAGTAATCGGGGTTTTGGACGAAAACTCACTGTTACAAAGGCATTTCATTTTTAAAACTTATTTCGACACTCCAGACTTTTTGTGCATCTTCGAGATGCACCATTCAATCCTACGTCATCATTTTCAACCCTTTCTGACTTGATTGGCTATTTTCATGCATTTACTGATTTTTGAGCTAAACGACCCGAAATTGAAAAGCAATACAAAATGAACTTGAAAAGGTTGAAAGTTGGCCTGGTATCATCATTTTCACCCACATACATGTGCATAAAGTTGAGAGGATTACGACAAAACTGGAATGCACTTCATGTACAAAATGGACAATCTCTTTCGAAGTTATCAGGTTTCGACGAAACTCATCTGTACAAAGGTATTCATTTTTTTATACTTATTTCTACTTGAAATAAGTTTAAAAAAATGAAATGCCTTTGTAACAGATGATTTTTCGTCCGAAACCTGATATATACTTCGAAAGAGATTGTCCATTTTGTACACAAAGTGCATCCAGTTTTTGCCGTACCCCTCTCAACTTTTTAGCACATGCTATGTGGGTGAATTGATGATACCATGCCAACTTTCAACCTTTTCAGAGTTCATTTTGAGTTGTCGTCCAAAAAAACCCGATCCGTCTAAAGAGATTTGTCCCTTTTGGACATGAAGGGGCAATCCATTTTTCTGCTGTAACCTCATTCAACTTTTTAGCACATACTATGTGGGTGCAAATGATTATACCACCATTGTGCCAACTTCAACCTTTTCGAGTTCCTTTTGTAGTGCTTTTCAATTTCAGGGTCGTTAAGCTAAAAAAAAAGTCATGTAAGTAAATGCCATTTAAAATAGCAAATGAAGTCAGAAAGGGTTGAAAATTTGAAGACGTGGCTTTCGAATGGTGCCTACTGACGCACAAAAACTCTGGAGTTGAAAGAAGTTTAAAAAATGAAATGCCCTTTGTAACAGATGATTTTTCGTCCGAAACCTGATATATACTTCGAAAGAGATTGTCCATTTTGTACAAAAGTGCCTCCAGTTTTTTGCCGTACCCCTCTCAACTTTTTAGCACATGCTATTTGGGGGGGGGGGGGGGGGGGGGGAATTGATGATACCATGGCCAACTCTTCAACCTTTTCAGAGTTCATTTTGTCATGCTTTTTTCACCTTTCGGGTCGTTTAGCTCAAAAAAAAAATCAGTAAATGCATTAAAACATATCGGCAAAGTTAAGTCAGAAAGGGTTTGAAAATGTGAAGACGTGGCTTTGAATGGTTCATCCTGAACGCACACAAAACTCCTGAGATTAACTCAGTGTTTAAAAAATGAAATGCCTTTGTAACAATGATTTTTCGTCGAAAACCTGATTATACTTCGAAGAGATTGTCCATGTTTGTTACACAAAGTGCATCCAGTTTTGCCGTACCCCTCTCGACATTTTTAGCACATGCTTGTGCGTGAAATGATTATACCATGCAATTTTCCATACCCTTGTTCAGAGTTCGTTTTTTGTACACGTGCTTTTTCAATTCTCGGGGTGTTTGCTCAACGATCATAATGCATTAAATGCATTACGTCAAAATGGTCGAAAGTGAAGATTGTCGTGTTGAGGTGCATACTGAACGCACAAAAATTGGAGTTGAAATAAGTTAAAAAAGAAATGCCTTGTACAATGAAGTTTTTCGTTCCGAAACCCTGATAACTTCGCAAGAGAGTTGTTGCATTTTTACAGCAAAGTGCATCCGAAAGTTTTTCGTGTCCTAGACCCGTCTCAACTTTTACGGCAACATGCTATGTGGTTGAATTAATGATACCATTGCACGCTTTACCATCAATAACCTTTTTCAGGTTCATTTTGCTGTGCTTTTAATTTTGAGTCCGTTATGCATGATCAAAATCATACATGCATTAAAGATAGCAAATGAAGTCACCGAAGGGTTGAAATTGAGAGTGGCTTTGAATGATCTGACTCAAAGGACAACAAATTCGGAGTTGTAGAAATAGTATAAAAATCAATCCTTGAGGGTAACAGCATTAGTAGTTTTCGTCCACAACCCTGATAACTTCGAAAGAGATTTTCTCTTTTGGTACACAATGGCATCCAGTGGGGTTGTGGGTGGCCTTGAACCCTCTCACAACTGTTAGTAGCCAACTGCTATGTGGGTGAATATGATACCAGCAACTTTCAACCTTTTACAGGAGTGGTTATGTTTGTTGGCTTTTATTTCAGGGTCGTTTACTCAAACGAAAAATCAGTAGCTTGCATAAAATATCAAATGAAGTCAAGAAGGTGAAAATTTGGATGACGTTGGCTTTGAGATGGTGCATACTGCACGCAACAAAAAGTTCTGGAGTGAGAAAATATTATAAAAAGGAATGAAATATCTTTGTAACCATATGATTTTCGTCCGAACAACCCTATATTAACTTCGAAAGAGATTGTCCATTATTGTAACACGAAGGCATCCGAGTTTTTTTGACCCGTAACCCTCTCCACATCTTAGCACATGTCTAATGGGGTTGAAAATGGAATGATACCATGCCAACTTTCAACCTTGTCATAGTTTCTTTTGTTTGTGCTTTTCAATTTCAGTGGTCGTGTTACTCAAAAATCAGTAAATGCCTATGAAAAATAGCAAATGAATCAGTAAAGGGTATTAAAAAATGTAACGATGTCTTTGAATGGTGCATACTGATGCACCGCAAAAAGTCTGGATTGAAAATAATTGTTAGAACTGAATGCCTTGTAACAGATGAGTTTTTCGTCAAAATAAGCCCTATATATCTTTCGAAAGAGATTGTCCCATTTGTATACAACGAAGTGCAACTACAGTTTTGCGTTTCAGCCCTCTCAACCTTTACAATGCATGTGGTGTAATGATAATGCAATTAACCTGTCAACCTTTTCAACTTTTAGTTTCATATTTGTAAGTGGTTTATCAATTTCCAAGGGGTCGTTTAGAGCTCAAAAAACTTATAATGCGTTAAATAAAAATAGCAAATGAGTCAGAAAGGTTGTAAAATTTGATGACGTACTTGAATGATGCCATACGGAACGCACAACGTCATGGAGTTGAATAAGTTAAAAAGAAATCAATGGCTTTTAACAGATGTTTTTCGTCCGAAACTCCTGATGGAGCTTTCGAAAGAGATTGTCCATTTTGTACAAGTGCATCCAGTTTCTTCGCCGCACCCTCTAATTTTTAGTCACTGGCTATGTGGGGTGAAAGATGATACACTGCGCAATTCTTTCACCTTTTTCAGGTTCATTTGTTTTTTTGTAGTGCTTTCAATTTCACTGGTCGTTTAAGCTAAAAAATATAGTGAATCATAAAAATAAGCAAATGAAGTCAGAAATTTGGAAAATTGATGACGTTGGCTTTGAATGGTGCATACTGAATCGCATTAAAAAGGTCTGGAGTTTAAATACGTTTTAAAAAAGAAATGCCTTGTGTAACAGAATGAGTTTTTCATTCCAGAAACCCAATGCTAACTTCGAAAGAGAAGATTGTCCATTTGTACAACAAATGCATCCAGTGTGGTGGCCGTAACGCCTCTCTAAACTTTATTGAGCAACAGCCTCATGTGTGGTGGAATGATGATACCAACATGCCAATTTCAACCTTTTCAGAGTATTGATGCTTAATGCATTTTTGCATTTCTCACAACGAATATCCTAAAAAAATACTTAAGTTGAATAGCAACATGGAGTCCGGAAGGAGGGCAAATTGATGGACTTGGCTTTGAATGGTGCATACGTTGAAGGCAACAAAATAATTTGGAGTTAAATAAGTATAAAAAATGATACCTTTGTAACAGATGAGTTTCGTCCGAAAACCTGTAACTTCGAAAGAGATTGTCATTTTGTACATGAAGTGCATCCAGTTTTTGTCGTAATCCTCTCAACTTTATGCACATGCATGTGGGTGAAAATGATGATACAGGCCAACTTTCAACCTTTTCAACAGTTCATTTTGTATTGCTTTTCAATTTCGGTCGTTTAGCTCAAAAAATCAGTAAATGCATGAAAATAGCAAATCAGTCAGAAAGGGTTGAAAATGATGACGTGGATTTGAATGGGCATCACGATGCATCAAAAAGTCTGGAGTTGAAATAAGTTTTAAAATGAAATGCCTTTGTAACCAGATGAGTTTTCGTCCAAACCCCGATACTTCTAAAGAGATTGTCCATTTTGGACTGAAGTGCATCCAGTTTCTTCCCGTAACCCTCTCAAACTTTTTAAGCATACTATGTGGGTGAAATGATATACCTGCCAACTTTCACTTTTCAAGAGTCATTTTGAGTGCTTTTTCAATTTCAGGGCGTGTAAGCTAAAAAAAATCAGTAAATGCATTAAATAGCAATGAAAGTCAGAAAAGGGTTAAAATTGAAGACGTGGCTTTGAAATGGTGCAAGCATGCTTGAACGCACAAAACTCTGGAGTTGAATAAGTTTAAAACATGAAATGCCTTTGTAACAGATGATTTTTTCTTCCGAAACCTGAATATCTCTAAGAGATGTCCATTTTGACAAAAGTGCTCATTTTCCGTACCCTCTCAACTTTTTAGCACATGCTATGTGGGTGTAATTATGATACCATGCCAACTTTCAACCTTTTCAGAGTCATTTTTTAGTGCTTTTCATTTCAGGGATGTCGTTAAGCTCAAAAAATCAGTAAATGCATTAAAAATAGCAAATTAAGTCAAAAGGGTTGAAAATTGAAAATGAATGTTGGCTTTGAATGGGCATACTGAACGCACAAAAACTCTGGAGTTGAATAGTTTAAAAAAAATGAAATGCCTTTGTAACAGATGATTTTTTCGTCCGAAACCTGATATATTACTTCGAAAGAGATTGTCCATTTTGTACACAAAGTGCATCCAGTTTGCCAGTACCCCTCTCACTTTTAGCACATGCTATTGGGTGAATTGATGATACCATGCCAACTTTCAACCTTTCAGTGTTCATTTTGTAGTGCTTTTCAATTTCAGGGTCTTTCTCAAAAAATCAGTAAATGCATGAAAAATCAAATGAAGTCAAAAGGGTTGAAAATTGATGACGTGGCTTTGAATGGTGCATACTGAACGCACAAAAAGTCTGGAGTTGAAATAGTTTAAAAAATGAAAGCCTTTGTAACAGATAGTTTTTCGTCCGAAACCCTGATCCTTCGGAAGAGATTGTCCATTTTGTACACGAAGTGCATCCAGTTTCTGCCGTAACCCTTCAACTTTTAGCACATGCTATGGGTGAAATGATGATCCCATGCCAACTTTCAACTTTTTCAAGTTCATTTTGTAGTGCTTTTCAATTTCAGGGTCGTTTAGCTAAAAAAAATAATAAATGCATGAAAAATAGCAAATGAAGTCAGAAAGGGATTGAAAATTGATGTCGTGGCTTTGAATGGTGCATACCGAATGCACAAAAAGTCTGGAGTTGAAATAAGTTTAAAAAAATGCCTTGTAACAGATGATTTTCGTACGAAACCCTAATATATACTTCGAAGAGATTGTCCATTTTATACACGAGTGCAACTAGTTTTTTGACGTTCCCCTCTCAACATTTTAGAGCACATGCTATGTGGGGTGAAATGATGATACCATGCCAACTTTCAACCTTTTCAGAGTTCATTTGGTAGTGCTTTTCAATTTCAGGGTCGTTTAGCTAAAAAAATCAGTAAATGCATGAAAAATAGCAAATGAATTCAGAAAGGGTTGAAAATTGATGACGTGGCTTTGAATGGTGCATACTGAACGCACAAAAAGTCAGAAGTTGAAATAAGTTTTAAAAATGAAATGCCTTTGTAACAGATGATTTTTCGTCCAAAACCCTGATACTTCAAAGAGATTGTCCTTTTTGTACCCAAAGTGCATCCAGTTTCTGCCGTAACCCTCTCAACTTTATAGCACATGCTATGTGGTGAAATGATGATACCAGGCCAACTTTCACAACCTTTTCAAAGTTCATTTTGTATTGCTTTTCAATTTCAGGGTCGTTAGCTCAAAAAATCAGTAATGCATGAAAATAGCAATCAATTCAGAAAGGGTTGAAAATTGATGACGTGGATTTGAATGTGGCATACCGAATGCACAAAAGTCTGGAGTTGAAATAAGTTTTAAAAATGAAATGCCTTTGTAACAGATGAGTTTTCTTCCAAACCCCGATACTTCGAAAGAGATTGTCCCATTTGGACATGAAGTGCATCCGTTTCTGCCGTAACCCTCAAACTTTTTATAGCACATACTATGTGGGTGAAATGATGATACCATGCCAACTTTCACTTTCAACCTTTTCAAGTTCTTTTGTAGTGCTTTTCATTCAGGGTCGTTAAGCTAAAAAAAAATCAGTAAATGCATTAAAAATAGCAAATGAAGTCAGAAAGGGGTGAAAATTGAAGACGTGCTTTGAATGGTTGCATACTGAACGCACAAAAACTCTGGAGTTGAAATAAGTTTAAAAAATGAAATGCCTTTGTAACAGATGATTTTCGTCCGAAACCTGATATATATACTTCGAAAGGATTGTCCATTTTGAACCAAGCAATCCAGTTTTTGCCGTACCCCTCTCAACTTTTTAGCACATGCTATGTGGGTGAATTGATGATACCATGCCAACTTTCAACCTTTTCAGAGTTCATTTTAGTGCTTTTCAATTTCAGGGTCGTTAAGCTCAAAAAATCAGTAAAATGCATTAAAAATAGCAAATTAAGTCAGAAAGGTTGAAAATTGAAGACGTGGCTTTGAATGGTGCATACTGAACGCACAAAAACTCTGGAGTTGAATAAGTTTAAAAAATGAAATGCCTTTGTAACAAGTGATTTTTTTCGTCCGAAACCTGATATATACTTCGAAAGAGATTGTCCATTTTTACACAAAGTGCATCCAGTTTTTGCCGTACCCTCTCAACTTTTTAGCACATGCTATGTGGGTGAATTGATGATACCATGCCAACTTTCAACCTTTTCAAGTGTTCATTTTGTAGTGCTTTTCAATTTCAGGTTCGTTAGCATCAAAAAATCATTAATACATGAAAATAGCAAATGAGTCAGAAAGGGTTGAAATTGATGATGTGGCTTTGAATGGTGCATACTGAACGCACAAAAAGTCTGGAGTTGAAATAAGTTTAAAAAATGAAAGCCTTTGTAACAGATGAGTTTTTCGTCCAAACCCTGATACTTCGAAATAGATGTTCATTTTGTACCACAAGTAATCCAGTTTGTGCCGTAACCCCTCACTTTATAGGCACATGCTATGTGGTGAAATGATGATACCATGCCAACTTTCAACCTTTTTAGAGTTTATTTTTTTGTGCTTTTTAATTTCAGGGTCGTTTATCTCAAAAAAATCAGTAAATGCATGAAAATAGCAAATGAAGTCAGAAGGGTTGAAATTGATGACGTGGCTTTGAATGGTGCATACTGAAGGCACAAAATTCTGGAGTAGAAATAATTATAAAAAATGAAATACCTTTGTAACAGATGAGTTTTCGTCCGAAACCCTAATACTTTCGAAAGAGATTGTCCATTTTGTACACGAAGTGCATCCAGTTTTTCCGTACCCTCTCAACTTCTTAGCACATGCTATGTGGGTAATGATGATACCATGCCAACTTTCACCTTTTCAAGTTTTTATTTTGTATGCTTTCAATTTCAGGGTCGTTTAGCTCAAAAATAATCAGTAAATGCTTAAAAATACAAATGAAGTCAGAAAGGTGTTGAAATTAATGACGTGGCTTGAATGGTGCATACTCGCATGCACAAAAGTCTGGAGTTGAAATAAGTTTAAAAAAATGAAATGCCTTGTAACAGATGAGTTTTTCGTTGAAACCCTGATACTATCCGAAGAGATTGTCCATTTTGTACACGAAGTGCAACTAGTTTGCGTCCCCTTCAACTTTTAGCACATGCTATGTGGGTGAAATGATGATACCATGCCAACTTTCAACCTTTTCAGAGTTCATTTTGTAGTGCTTTTCAATTTCAAGGTCGTTTAGCTCAAAAAAATCAGTACAGATGCTGAAATAGCAATGAAGTCAGAAAGGGTTGAAAATTGATGACGGGCTTTGAATGGTGCGCTACTGAACGCACAAAAAAGTCAGGATTTGAAATAAGTTTAAAAATGAAATGCCTTTGTAACGATGAGTTTTTCGTCCAAACCCTGATAAACTTCGAAAGAGATTTCCCATTTTACACAAGTGCATCACCGTTTGCCGTACCCTACCTCTTTTAAGCACATGCTATGTGGGTGAATGGATGATACTGCCATTTCAACCTTTTCAGAGTTCATTTGTAGTGCTTTTCAATTTAATAGGGATGGTCGTTTAGCTCCAAAAATCAGTAATGCATGAAAAATAGCAAATGAAGTCAGAAAGGGTTGAAAAAGTTGATGACAGTGGCTTTGAATGGTTGCATACTGAAGCCAAAAAAGTTGTGAGTTGAAATAAGTTTAAAAAAAGAAATCTTGTGTACCAGATGAGTTTTTCTATCCAGAACCCTGATACTGTGTCGAAGAGGAGTGTTCATTTTGTACAACAAACCTGAGTGCCCGTCTATTCTTCTGCCTAACCCTCTCAATTTATAGCAACATCTGATGTGGGTGAATGATGATCCCATGCCAACTTTCAGCTTTTTAGAGAATAATTTTTTTTTGGTTTGTGCTTTTCAATTTCGTCTTTGCATCTTAAAAAAATCAGTAATGCTGAAATAAGACAGAATGATGAAAGGGTGAAATTGATAACGTGGTCTTTGAAGGTGTGCATACTGAAGGAAACAAAAGTGTTGGAGTGAATAATATAGAAAAATGAAAATGACCTTTGTAACAGATGAGTTTTCGTCCGAAACCCTGATACTCTAAAGAGATTGTCCATTTTTGTACAGAAAGTGCATCAGTTTTTGTCGTAACCTCTCACTTTATAGCACATGCATGTGGGTGAATGATGATACCAGTGCAACTTTCACATCAACTTTTCAGATGGCTTTTTGGTATTAGCTTTCAATTTCAGGGTCGTTTAGCTCAAAAAATCAGTAAATGCATGAAAAAATAGCAAATAAGTCAAAAGGGTTGAAAATTGTGACGTGGATTTGATGGTGCATACCGACAAGCACAAAAGTCTGGAGTTGAAATAAGTTTAAAAATGAAATGCCTTGTAACAGATGAGTTTTCGTCCAAAACCCCGGATACTTTCGAAAGAGATTGCCCATTTTGCATGAAGTGCATCCAGTTTTCCCCGCCGTACCGCCTCTACTTTTTATAGCGCATACATGTGGTGAATGATGATCCATGCCAACTTTCAACCTTTTTCAAGTTCATTTTGTAGTGCTTTTAATTTCAGGGTCGTTGCTAAAAAAATCGTAAATGCATTAAAAAATAGCAAATAAGTCAGAAAGGGTTGAAATTGAAGACGTGGCTTTGATGGTGCATACTGAACGCACAAAAACTCTGAGTTGAAATAAGTTTAAAAAAATGAAGCTATTGTACAGATGTTTTGCGTCGAAACCGATTATACTTTCGAAAGAGATTGTCCATTTTGGTATCACCGAAGTGTCCATCAGTTTTTGTGCCGTAACAACCCTCTCAAACCTTTAGACATGCTATGTTGGGTTAATGATGATCCATGCCAACTTTCAACCTTTTCAGTAGTTCTATTTGGTAGTGCATTTTGCAATTTCAAGGGTCTTCTACTCAAAAAATCAGTAATGGCATTAAAAATACAAAGTGCCTAGAAAGGGTTGAAAATTTGAATGATGTGGCTTTTGAATGTATCATACTGAACCACAAACACTCTGGAGTTTGAAATAAGTTAAAAAATTAAATGCCTTTGTAACAGATGAATTTTTTCGTCCGAAACCTGATATATACTTCAAAGAAATTTTCCATTTTTGAATACACAAAGTGCATCCATTTTTTGCCGTACCCCTCTCAACTCTGTAGCACATGCTATGTGGGTGAAGTTGATGATACCATGCCAAATTTCAACCTTTTCAGTGTTCCTTTTGTAGTGCTTTCAATTCGT
>CM022298.1:660771848-660784059 GCA_011799875.1 Thinopyrum elongatum
GGTCGTTTAGCTCAAAAAATCAGTAAATGCATGAAAAATAGCAAATGAAGTCAGAAAGGGTTGAAAATTGATGACGTGGCTTTGAATGGTGCATACTGAACGCACAAAAAGTCTGGAGTTGAAATAATTTTAAAAAATGAAACGCCTTTGTAACAGATGAGTTTTTCGTCCGAAACCCTGATCCTTCGGAAGAGATTGTCCATTTTGTACACGAAGTGCATCCAGTTTCTGCCGTAACCTGTCAACTTTTTAGCACATGCTATGCGGGTGAAATGATGATACCATGCCAACTTTCAACCTTTTCAAAGTTCATTTTGTAGTGCTTTTCAATTTCAGGGTCGTTTAGCTAAAAAAAATAAGTAAATGCATGAAAAATAGCAAATGAAGTCAGAAATGATTGAAAATTGATGTCGTGGCTTTGAATGGTGCATACCGAATGCACAAAAAGTCTGGAGTTGAAATAAGTTTAAAAAATGAAATGCCTTTGTAACAGATGATATTTCGTACGAAACCCTAATATATACTTCGAAAGAGATTGTCCATTTTATACACGAAGTGCAACTAGTTTTTGACGTTCCCCTCTCAACATTTTAGCACATGCTATGTGGGTGAAATGATGATACCATGCCAACTTTCAACCTTTTCAGAGTTCATTTGGTAGTGCTTTTCAATTTCAGGGTCGTTTAGCTAAAAAAATCAGTAAATGCATGAAAAATAGCAAATGAAGTCAGAAAGGGTTGAAAATTGATGACGTGGCTTTGAATGGTGCATACTGAACGCACAAAAAGTCAGAAGTTGAAATAAGTTTTAAAAATGAAATGCCTTTGTAACAGATGAGTTTTTCGTCCAAAACCCTGATACTTCAAAAGAGATTGTCCATTTTGTACACAAAGTGCATCCAGTTTCTGCCGTAACCCTCTCAACTTTATAGCACATGCTATGTGGGTGAAATGATGATACCAGGCCAACTTTCAACCTTTTCAAAGTTCATTTTGTATTGCTTTTCAATTTCAGGGTCGTTTAGCTCAAAAAATCAGTAAATGCATGAAAAATAGCAAATCAAGTCAGAAAGGGTTGAAAATTGATGACGTGGATTTGAATGGTGCATACCGAATGCACAAAAAGTCTGGAGTTGAAATAAGTTTTAAAAATGAAATGCCTTTGTAACAGATGAGTTTTCGTCCAAAACCCCGATACTTCGAAAGAGATTGTCCATTTTGGACATGAAGTGCATCCAGTTTCTGCCGTAACCCTCTCAACTTTTTAGCACATACTATGTGGGTGAAATGATGATACCATGCCAACTTTCAACCTTTTCAGAGTTCATTTTGTAGTGCTTTTCAATTTCAGGGTCGTTAAGCTAAAAAAAATCAGTAAATGCATTAAAAATAGCAAATGAAGTCAGAAAGGGTTGAAAATTGAAGACGTGGCTTTGAATGGTGCATACTGAACGCACAAAAACTCTGGAGTTGAAATAAGTTTAAAAAAATGAAATGCCTTTGTAACAGATGATTTTTCGTCCGAAACCTGATATATACTTCGAAAGAGATTGTCCATTTTGTACACAAAGTGCATCCAGTTTTTGCCGTACCCCTCTCAACTTTTTAGCACATGCTATGTGGGTGAATTGATGATACCATGCCAACTTTCAACCTTTTCAGAGTTCATTTTTTAGTGCTTTTCAATTTCAGGGTCGTTAAGCTCAAAAAAATCAGTAAATGCATTAAAAATAGCAAATTAAGTCAGAAAGGGTTGAAAATTGAAGACGTGGCTTTGAATGGTGCATACTGAACGCACAAAAACTCTGGAGTTGAAATAAGTTTAAAACAATGAAATGCCTTTGTAACAGATGATTTTTCGTCCGAAACCTGATATATACTTCGAAAGAGATTGTCCATTTTTACACAAAGTGCATCCAGTTTTTGCCGTACCCGTCTCAACTTTTTAGCACATGCTATGTGGGTGAATTGATGATACCATGCCAACTTTCAACCTTTTCAGTGTTCATTTTGTAGTGCTTTTCAATTTCAGGTTCGTTTAGCTCAAAAAATCAGTAAATACATGAAAAATAGCAAATGAAGTCAGAAAGGGTTGAAAATTGATGATGTGGCTTTGAATGGTGCATACTGAACGCACAAAAAGTCTGGAGTTGAAATAAGTTTAAAAAATGAAATGCCTTTGTAACAGATGAGTTTTTCGTCCAAAACCCTGATAATTCGAAATAGATTGTTCATTTTGTACACAAAGTAAATCCAGTTTGTGCCGTAACCCTCTCAACTTTATAGGACATGCTATGTGGGTGAAATGATGATACCAAGCCAACTTTCAACCTTTTTAGAGTTTATTTTGTTGTGCTTTTTAATTTCAGGGTCGTTTATCTCAAAAAAATCAGTAAATGCATGAAAAATAGCAAATGAAGTCAGAAAGGGTTGAAAATTGATGACGTGGCTTTGAATGGTGCATACTGAAGGCACAAAAATTCTGGAGTAGAAATAAGTATAAAAAATGAAATACCTTTGTAACAGATGAGTTTTCGTCCGAAACCCTAATACTTCGAAAGAGATTGTCCATTTTGTACACGAAGTGCATCCAGTTTTTTCCGTAACCCTCTCAACTTCTTAGCACATGCTATGTGGGTGAAATGATGATACCATGCCAACTTTCAACCTTTTCATAGTTCATTTTGTAGTGCTTTTCAATTTCAGGGTCGTTTAGCTCAAAAAAATCAGTAAATGCATTAAAAATAGCAAATGAAGTCAGAAAGGGTTGAAAATTAATGACGTGGCTTTGAATGGTGCATACCGAATGCACAAAAAGTCTGGAGTTGAAATAAGTTTAAAAAATGAAATGCCTTTGTAACAGATGAGTTTTCGTATGAAACCCTAACATATACTTCGAAAGAGATTGTCCATTTTATACACGAAGTGCAACTAGTTTTTGACGTTCCCCTGTCAACATTTTAGCACATGCTATGTGGGTGAAATGATGATACCATGCCAACTTTCAACCTTTTCAGAGTTCATTTTGTAGTGCTTTTCAATTTCAGGGTCGTTTAGCTCAAAAAATCAGTAAATGCATGAAAAATAGCAAATGAAGTCAGAAAGGGTTGAAAATTGATGACGTGGCTTTGAATGGTGCATACTGAACGCACAAAAAGTCAGGAGTTGAAATAAGTTTAAAAATGAAATGCCTTTGTAACAGATAGTTTTTCGTCCGACCCTATACTTCGAAAGAGGATCGTCCATTTTGTGTACATGAAGTGGATTCCAGTGTTTGGCCGTAACCGTGTTCAACTTTTTTAGAACATGCCTATATGGGTGAATATGAAACCGGCCAAGTTTTTTCAAATTTCATAGGCCAATTAGCTCAAAAAATCAGTAATGCATAAAATAGCAAATGAAGTCAGAAGGGTTGAAAATTGATGATGTTGTGGTTTGAATGGTGCTAATACTAAACGCACAAAAAGTCTGGAGTTGAAATAAATTTAAAATGAAATGCCTTTGTAACAGATGAGTTTTTCGTCTGAACCCTGATACTTCGAAAGAGATTGTCCATTTTTACAACGAAGTGGATCCAGTTTTGCCGAACCCTCTCACTTTTGACACATGCTATGTGGGTGAAATGATGATACCATGCCAACTTACAACCTTTTCAGGTTCATTTGTAAGTGCTTTTTCAATTTCAGGGTCTTTAGCTAAAAAATGTAAAAATGCTGAAAAATAGCAAATGAAGTCAGAAAGGGTTGAAAATTGATGCTGTGGCTTTGGAATGTGCATACTGAACTCCACAAAAAGTCTGGAGTTTGAAATAAGTTAAAAAACTGAATGCCTTTGTAACAGATGAGTTTTTCGTACGAAACCTAACTATTACTTCGAAAGAGATTGTCCATTTTGTAAACGCAAGTGGTCCAGATTTTGCCGTAACCCGCCTCCAACTTTTTAGACATGCTATGTGGGTAAAGATAATACCATGCCAACTTTCACCTTTTCAGAGTCATTATTGTAGTGCTTTTCAATTTCAGGTCAAGTTTAGCTAAAAAATAGTAAATGCATGAAAAATAGCAAATGAAGTCAAAAGGGTTGAAAATTTGATGATGTCTTTGAATGGTGCATATTGAACGCACAAAAAGTCTGGAGTTTAAATAAGTTTAAAAAATGAAAGCCCTTGTAACAGATGAGTTTTCGTCGAAACCCTGATATACTTTTCGAAAGAGATTGTCCATTTTGTACAGAGTGATCAGTTTTTTGCCGTACCCCCTCTAACTTTTTAGAACATGCTATGTGGGTGAAATGATGAACCATGGCCAACTTTCAACCTTTTCAGATATCATTTTGTAGTGCTTTTCAATTTTCAGGGTCTTTTAGCTCAAAAAATAGTAATGCACTGAAAAATAGCAAATAAGTCAGAAAGGGTTGAAAATTAGACGTGGTTTCAATGGTGCAATACTGAATGCCACAAAAAGTCGGAGTTGATAAGTTTAAAAAAAAAAATAAATGCCTTTGTAAAGATGAGTTTTCGTCCAAACCCTGATACTCTTCGAAAGAGATTGTCCATTTTGGTACATGAATGTGATCCAGTTTTTGCCGTAACCCTCTCACAACTTTTTAGACATGCTATGTGGGTGAAAATGATGATCCATGCCAACTTTCACTTTTCAGAGTTCATTTGTAGTGCTTTTCAATTTCAGTGTCTTAGTCAAAGGGTCTCGTCTGTATGTTGCGTCGAGGGTTTCTTGGCTGGTGCTTTGATGTGCATACTGACCACAACAAGAGTCTAGAACGTTGAAATAAGGTTTAAACACAAATTTAATGCCTTTGTAACAGATGATTTTTCTGCCGAACCCTTATACTTCGAAAGAGATTGTTCCATTTTGTACACGAAGTGGATCCAGTTTTTTGCCGTACCCTCCAACTTTTTAGCACATGCTATGTGGGTGAAATGTGAAACCATTCCACTTTCAACCTTTTCAGAGTTCATTTGTAGTGCTTTTAATTTCAGGTCTTTAGCTCAAAAAATCAGTAAATGCATAAAAATAGCAAATTAATTCAGAAAGGGTTTGAAATTGATGACTGTGGCTTTGAATGGTGCGTATATGAAACGCACAAAATCTGGAGTTGAAAAGATTTTAAAAAAAATGAAATGGGGCCCTTTGAACAGATGAGTTTTCTTGTCCGAACCTGATACTTCGAAAGAGATTGTCCATTTGTACATGAAGTGGACCAGTTTTTGCCGTAACCCTCTAAATTTTTAGCACATTCATGTGGGTGAAATGATGAAACCATGCCAAGTTTCAAGCCTTTTCGAGTTCATTTTGTAGTGCTTTTTCAATTTCAGGGTCTTTCAGTCAAAAACAAAATCAGTAAGGCATGAAAATATGCAAATGAAGTCGAAAGGGTTGAAAATTGATGATTGCTTTGAATGGTGCATACCGAAGCACCAAAAAGTCTGGAGTTGAAATAAGTTTTAAAAATGATGCCTTGTGAACAGATGAGTTTTCGTCCAAACCCGATACTTCGAAAGAGATTGTCCATTTTGGACATGAAGTGCATCCAGTTTTTTTGCCGTAACCCTCTCAACTTTTTAGCACATACTATGTGGGTGATGATGATACATGCCAACTTTCAACCTTTTCAGAGTTCATTTTGTAGTGCTTTTCATTTCAGGGTCGTTAAGCTAAAAAAATCAGAAATGCATTAAAATAGCAAATGAAGTCAGGGAAAGCCCGGTGAATCGGCCCCTGCCGTACGGGGGCTTTGAAGGTGCATACTTGAAGCCAAGACAACTGCTGAGTTGAAATGACAAGGTTATGTGTGAAAAGAAATGAGAACCTTAATGATAGCAAGATCCGATATATCAGTACACGAAAGCCGTGGGATAATAGAGTGTTCAGGAACTGTGTAGCATGAGATAACGCATATATGCTAGCACAGAGTGCATAAACAAGGTCGATTTGGACCAAGTACGCAAGTCTTCATCCAACTGTCGGTGGTAGACAACATGCTATGTGGGTGAAATGATGATACCATGCCAACTTTCAACCTTTTCAAAGTTCATTTTGTAGTGCTTTTCAATTTCAGGGTCGTTTAGCTCAAAAAAAAAATCAGTAAATGCTTGAAAAATAGCAAATGAAGTCAGAAAGGATTGGAAATTGATGTCGTGGCTTTGAATGGTGCATACCGAATGCACAAAAAGTCTGGAGTTGAAATAAGTTTAAAAAATGAAATGCCTTTGTAACAGATGAGTTTTCGTACGAAACCCTGATATATACTTCGAAAGAGATTGTCCATTTTATACACGAAGTGCAAATAGTTTTTGACGTTCCCCTCTCAACATTTTAGCACATGCTATGTGGGTGAAATGATGATACCATGCCAACTTTCAACCTTTTCAGAGTTCATTTTGTAGTGCTTATCAATTTCAGGGTCATTTAGCTCAAAAAATCAGTAAATGCATGAAAAATAGCTAATGAAGTCAGAAAGGGTTGAAAATTGATGACGTGGCTTTGAATGGTGCATACTGAACGCACAAAAAGTCAGGAGTTGAAATAAGTTTAAAAAATGAAATGCCTTTGTAACAGATGAGTTTTTCGTCCAAAACCCTGATACTTCGAAAGAGATTGTCCATTTTGTACACAAAGTGCATCCAGTTTCTGCCGTAACCCTCTCAACTTTATAGCACATGCTATGTGGGTGAAATGATGATACCAGGCCAACTTTCAACCTTTTCAAAGTTCATTTTGTATTGCTTTTCAATTTCAGGGTCGTTTAGCTCAAAAAATCAGTAAATGCATGAAAAATAGCAAATCAAGTCAGAAAGGGTTGAAAATTGATGACGTGGATTTGAATGGTGCATACCGAATGCACAAAAAGTCTGGAGTTGAAATAAGTTTTAAAAATGAAATGCCTTTGTAACAGATGAGTCTTCGTCCAAAACCCCGATACTTCGAAAGAGATTGTCCATTTTGGACATGAAGTGTATCCAGTTTCTGCTGTAACCCTCTCAACTTTTTAGCACATACTATGTGGGTGAAATGATGATACCATGCCAACTTTCAACCTTTTCAGAGTTCATTTTGTAGTGCTTTTCAATTTCAGGGTCGTTAAGCTAAAAAAAAATCAGTAAATGCATTTAAAATAGCAAATGAAGTCAGAAAGGGTTGAAAATTGAAGACGTGGCTTTGAATGGTGCATACTGAACGCACAAAAACTCTGGAGTTGAAATAAGTTTAAAAAAATGAAATGCCTTTGTAACAGATGATTTTTCGTCCGAAACCTGATATATACTTCGAAAGAGATTGTCCATTTTGTACACAAAGTGCATCCAGTTTTTGCCGTACCCCTCTCAACTTTTTAGCACATGCTATGTGGGTGAATTGATGATACCATGCCAACTTTCAACCTTTTCAGAGTTCATTTTGTAGTGCTTTTCAATTTCAGGGTCGTTAAGCTCAAAAAAAATCAGTAAATGCATTAAAAATAGCAAATTAAGTCAGAAAGGGTTGAAAATTGAAGACGTGGCTTTGAATGGTGCATACTGAACGCACAAAAACTCTGGAGATGAAATAAGTTTAAAAAAATGAAATGCCTTTGTAACAGATGATTTTTCGTCCGAAACCTGATATATACTTCGAAAGAGATTGTCCATTTTTACACAAAGTGCATCCAGTTTTTGTCGTACCCGTCTCAACTTTTTAGCACATGCTATGTGGGTGAATTGATGATACCATGCCAACTTTCAACCTTTTCAGTGTTCATTTTGTAGTGCTTTTCAATTTCAGGTTCGTTTAGCTCAAAAAATCAGTAAATACATGAAAAATAGCAAATGAAGTCAGAAAGGGTTGAAAATTGATGATGTGGCTTTAAATGGTGCATACTGAACGCACAAAAAGTCTGGAGTTGAAATAAGTTTAAAAAATGAAATGCCTTTGTAACAGATGAGTTTTTCGTCCAAAACCCTGATAATTCGAAATAGATTGTTCATTTTGTACCCAAAGTGCATCCAGTTTGTGCCGTAACCCTCTCAACTTTATAGCACATGCTATGTGGGTGAAATGATGATACCAAGCCAACTTTCAACCTTTTTAGAGTTTATTTTGTTGTGCTTTTTAATTTCAAGGTCGTTTATCTCAAAAAAATCAGTAAATGCATGAAAAATAGCAAATGAAGTCAGAAAGGGTTGAAAATTGATGACGTGGCTTTGAATGGTGCATACTGAAGGCACAAAAATTCTGGAGTAGAAATAAGTATAAAAAATGAAATACCTTTGTAACAGATGAGTTTTCGTCCGAAACCCTAATACTTCGAAAGAGATTGTCCATTTTGTACACGAAGTGCATCCAGTTTTTTCCGTAACCCTCTCAAACTCTTAGCACATGCTATGTGGGTGGAAATGATGAAATAGATTGGATACCATGCCAACTTTCAAACCTTTCATAGTTCATTTTGTAGTGCTTTTCATTTCAGGGTCGTTAGCTCAAAAAATCAGTAAATGGCCATTAAAAATAGCAAAATGAAGTCAGGAAAGGGTGTGAAAATTAATGACGGGCTCTGAATTGTCATACTGAATGACACAAAAAACGTCTGGAGTTGAAATAGTTTAAAAAAGAAATGCCTTGTAACACGATGAGTTTTCGTCCAATACCCTGATACTTGCGAAGAGAATTGTCCATTTGTAAACGAAGGCGTTCCGCTTTCTGCCGTAAACCATCTCACTTTTTAGCACATGTATTGTGGTGTGAAATGAGTGATACCATGCCAACTTTCACCTTTTCAAGAGTTCATTTGTAGGTCTATTCAATTTCAGGTCGTTTAGTCCAATAAAAAATCAGTAAATGTCTGAAAAATAGCACAATGCAGTGCAGAAAGGATGGAAATTGATGTACGTGGCTTTGAATGAGTGCAGTACTGCAATGGCACAAGAAATCGGAGTTGAAATAAGTTTAAAAAATGAATGAAAATGCCTTTTTGTAACCAGATGAAGTTTTCGTACGAAACCCTGTAGATATTCGAAAGAGATTGTCATTTTATACACGAAGTGAATCAGTTTTATAGTGTACCCTCAAAAGCTTTTAGCACATGCTATGTGGGTGTGAAATGATGATACCATGGCCAACTTTCAACTTTTCAGAGTTTCATTTTAGTTAGTGCTTATCTCTTCAGGGTCATTAGGCTCAACAAAATCGTAAATGCTGAAAATAAGCCAAAATGAAGTTCAGAAAGGAGGTTGAACAATTGATGACGTGGCTTTGAATGGTGCATACCTGAAGCGACAAAAAGTCGGAGTGAAAAAGTTTAAAAAATGAAAATCGCCTTTGTAACAGATGAGTTTTGTCCAGAAACCCTGATGACTCGCAAAGAGATTGTCCATTTTGTCACACGAAGTGCAACGTTTCTTGCAGTAAACCCTCTCAACTTTATAGTTCACATGCTATGTTGGGTGAAATGTGATACCAGGGCCAACTTTCAACCTTTCTCATGTTCATTATTGCTGTTCAATTTTTTAGGGTGCCTTTAGCTCAAAAAAATCAGTTAAATGCTCCATGAAAATAGCAATATAAGTCAGTACAAGGGTTGAACAATTGATGAACGTGTGGCTTTGAATCGGTGCTCTGAATGCAACAAAAAGTCATGGAGTTGAAAATAAGTTTAAAAAAGAATATGCTTTGAACAGAGAGTTTCTTTCCAAAACCCCTGATACTTCGAAAAGAGATTGTCCAATTTTGTACATGAAGTGATCCAATTTTTGCGTAACCCTTCTCAACTTTTAGAAACTGCTTTGGTGAAATGATTATACCATAAACTGTCAACCCTTTTCAAGTTCATTGGTGCTTTTAACACTTTCAGGTGTCCTTAGCTAAAAAAATCAGTAATGTCACTTAATAATAGCAAATGAATATGTCAGGAAAGGGTTGAAAATTGATGACGTGGCTTTGAATGGTGCTACTGAAGCACAAACTTGGAATGTTAAATCACGTTTAAAAAATGAAATGCCTTTGTAACAGATGATTTTCTCCGAAACTGTGATGTATATCTTCGAAAGAGATTGTCCATTTTGTACACAAAGTGATCCAGTTTTCTGCCGTAACCCTCTCAACGTTTTAGCACATGCTTGTGGTGAATGATGATACCATGCCAACTTTAAACCTTTTTCAGAGTTCCATTTTGTAGTGCTTTTCAATTCAGTGTCGTGTATAGCGTCAAAAAATCAGAAATGATTAAAAATAGCAAATATGAAGTCCGAAAGGGTTGAAAATTGAATGACGTGGCTTTGAATGGTGACATAATTGAAGGCACAAAAAAGTCTGGAGTTGAAATAAGTTAAAAATGCAATGCCTTTGTAACAGATGATTTTTCGTCCCGAAAGACCCTGATACTTCGAAAGAGATTGTCATTTTTGTAGCCTAAAAATTGCGTCCAGTTTTTTGCGTACCCCCTCTCAACTTTGTTAGCACATGCTATGTGCGGGTTGAAATGATGATACCATGCCAACTTTCAACCTTTTCAGTAGTCTTTCATTTGTAGTGCTTTCAATTAACGGGTCGTTTAGCCAAAAAAATCATGTAAATAGTGAAAATATAGCAAAATGAACGTCGAAGGGTTGAAAATGATGATACGTGGCTTTGAATGGTGCATACTGAACGCACAAAAAGTCTGGAGTTTAAATAATTTAAAAAATGAAAGCCTTTGTAACAGATGAGTTTTTCGTCAAAACCACTGATACTTGAAATGAGTGTGTCATTTGTACCCCGAAGTTATCCAGTGTTTTGCCGTAGAACCCTCTCACTTCTTCGACACCTGCTATGTGGGTGATAAATGATGATACCATGCCAACTTCAACCTTTTTAGAGTTATTTGTGTGCTTTTTAATTGTCAGGTCGTTTAGCTCAAAAAATCAGTAAATGCATGAAAATAGCAATATGACGTCAGGAAAGGGTTGGTAAATGAGAGACGTGGCTTTTGAATGGTGCTACTGAACGCCGCCAAAACAGTTTGGAGGAAATAGTATAAAAATGAATTAGGCCTTTGTAACAGATGAGTTTCGATCCGAAACCATAGACTTCGAAAAGGATCTGTCCATTTGTACACGAGGTAGCAATCGCTTTTTCCGTAACCTCTCAACTCTTAGCACATGCTATGTGGTGAAGAAATGATGATACCATGCCAACTTTAAAACTTTCAGAGTATTTTGTAGTGCTTTTCAATTTAACGGGCGTTAGCTCAAAAAAATCAGTAAATGATCCCTGACCCTCAAAATGAGTCAAATGAGTCGGAAGGGTCGTAAATTAGAGGTGACAAGTGTGCTTGACTGGTGCATACTGAGACGCACCAAAACAGTCTTGGAGTTGAAATATTTAGAAAATGAAATCCTTTTGTAAACAGATGAGTTTTTCGTCCGAAACCCTGATGTCTTTCGCCAAAGAGATTGTCCATTTGTACACGAAGTGGCATCCAGTTTTTGCCGTAACCCTCTCAATTTTGAGCACATGCTATGTGGGTGAAATGATGATACCATGCCACTTTCAACCTTTTCAAGCAGAAAGGTTGAAAATTGACGTGGCTTTGAATGGTGCATACTGAACGCACAAAATCTTGGAGTTGAAATAAGTTTTAAAAAATGAAACGCTTTGTAACAGAGAGTTTTTCGTCCGAAACCCTATCTTCGGGAAGAGATTGTCCATTGTACACGAAGTGCATCCAGTTTCTGCCGAACCTGTCAACTTTTTAGCACATGCTATGGCGGTGTGAAATGATGATACCATGCCAACTTTCAACCTTTTCAAGTTCATTTGTAGTGCTTTTCAATTTCAGGGTCGTTTAGCTAAAAAAATAAGTAAATGCCATGAAAAATAGCTGAAATGATGATACCATGCCAACTTTCAACCTTTTCAAAGTTCATTTTGTAGTGCTTTTCAATTTCAGGGTCGTTTAGCTAAAACAAATAAGTAAATGCATGAAAAATAGCAAATGAAGTCAGAAAGGATTGAAAATTGATGTCGTGGCTTTGAATGGTGCATACCGAATGCACAAAAAGTCTGGAGTTGAAATAAGTTTAAAAAATGAAATGCCTTTGTAACAGATGAGTTTTCGTATGAAACCCTAATATATACTTCGAAAGAGATTGTCCATTTTATACACGAAGTGCAACTAGTTTTTGACGTTCCCCTGTCAACATTTTAGCACATGCTATGTGGGTGAAATGATGATACCATGCC
>CM022298.1:660784084-660795147 GCA_011799875.1 Thinopyrum elongatum
AAAAGGCATTTCATTTATTTAACTTAATTCCATCCTCAGTTTTTTGTTGCAGTTCGTATGCACCATAAAACAGCCACGCCTATTTTCAACCCTTTTTGATTCATTATGCTATTTTTGCATTGTACTGATTTTTTTGAGCTAAGACCCTGACTTGAAAAGCACTACAAAATGAACATGAAAGGTTGAAAGTTGCATGGTATCATCATTTCACCCACATAGCATGGACAGAGTTGAGAGGGTTACGAAAAACTGGATGCACTTCGTGTACAAATGGCCAATCTCTTTCGAAGTATAGGGTTTCGGACGAAACTCATCTTGTTACAAGGTTTTCATTTTTTATACTTATTCTACTCCAAAATTTTTTGTGCCTTCAGTATCACCATCAATGCCACGTCATCAATTTTTCAACCCTTTCTGACTCATTTTGCTATTTTTATGCATTGATGATTTTATTGAGATAACGCCTGAATTAAAAGCCAAGCAACAAAATACTCTAAAAAGGTTGAAAGTTCGCATGGTATCATCATTTCACCCACATAGCATGTGCTAAAGTTTAGATGGTTACGGCAAACTGGTGCACTTTGTGTACAAATGAACCAATCTTTTCGAAGTAATCAGGGTTTTGGCGAAAAACTCATCTGTTAACAGGCCTTGTCATTTTTTAAACTTATTTCAACTCCAGCTTTTTTGAGTTCAGTATGCACCATTCAAAGCCACATCATCAATTTCAACCCTTTCTACTTCATTTCTATTTGTCCAATGTATTTAGCTATTTTTTTGAGTGCTAAACTAACCGTAAAGTTGAAAAAAGCACTACAAAATGCCACTGAAAGTTGAAAGTTGGCAGGTATCATGCAATTATTCACCCACATGGCATGTGCTAAAAAGTTGAGAGGTGGTACGGCAAAAACTGGAATGCACTTTGTGTACAATCAATGGACAATCTCTTTCGAAGTATAATATGAGTTTCGGACGAAAATTAATCTGTTACAAAGGCATTTCATTTTTTAAACTTATATAACTCCAATTTTGTGCGTTTCAGTATGCACCATTCAAAGCCACGTCATCAATTTTCAACCCTTCGTGACTTATATGTTATTTTAATGCATTTACTGATTTTTGATGCTAATGACCCCTGAAATTGAAAAGCCCTTACAAATGACTCGAAAAGGTTGAACGTTGGACATCTTCAAATCAAGAGTGCTAAATGGAGAGGAACGAAAACGTTGATTGTTAAAACTTGGAATTCAATGTTCGAAGATAGATATTAGCGGGGGTCCACGAAGCTCAGTGTCTACAAATGAGATTGTCATTTTGTACAAGTACTTATTCAACTCGGAAGCTATTGTTGGGCATGCTATGCACTTAAAGCACGCTGATTTCAACCTTTGACTGATTTGCAGTTTAGGCATGGTATGGGAGAATTTGTTTGAGCTAAACACGAAGATGAAAAGCGCTATTAAATGACTGAGAGTGAAAGTTGTGCTGGTATCAATACCACTAGATTGCGGTAGAATTCGGAGGGTTAGGAAGAAACGTGGATGACACTCGAGTGGACATTAAATACATATGCTCTTCGAGTATGGTTGGGTTCAGGACGAAGGGATGGACATGCATCTGGTTACAAAGTGTCAGTTAGATCGGATTTGTAGGCTAGTACTTACAGATGTCTAGTCGAATTTTTCAAGCACTTACAAGAGCATATTACGGTGAATCTTGTATTCAGATACTATTGTGAACAGATAAAAGCAACACTAACTAGTTAGGTGGTGGTACATTCAACAAGTGATAGTGACAGGTTACGGTTGGATACTGTGTACAGACGAGTTGATTCAGGGTCGTTAGACGAGAATAGGCGTAACTCATCTGTCAAGGACGACTTTAGAAATTTTTAATGAGTTCAACACCAGAGTGAGCTTGCGGTAGGTGACCAAAAACATCATAAGTTTACTTCGTGACTCAATGTTGCCTAGTTAGGTAGTTAGAGGATTTGGTATAACGAATGAATTGAAAGAAGCACGGCAATGACTGATAGGTTGAAAGATTGGCAGATGGTGTCGTGTCAGAGATCACACTCATGATGGTGTTTCATAGAGAGGGAAGTGGAGGATGCCTAGGGCAAATGGATGATGTGTAAAATGGATCTTGGAAGTTATTGGTTGAGGACGAATCATTGGACAACGGCTTAATTGTTTTATGATTTCAAGAGACAAGTAGTTTTGATGCTGTTCGGATGAACGTAAAGCAGCCTGTCGGGAATGGGGTTTGACTTCTGACTATTGCGTCAGTTTTTGGATGCATCGTAGGGATTAACGAGTTGAGGTAAGGACCAGCTGAGTTGAAAAGCGTACTATACCTGAACAGGTGGAGTCGAGAACGTTGGCATGGTTCATGGGGATTATACCACATAGATGGCGTAAAGAGATAGTGTGTAAGGGGGTCGCAAATAGTGTGAGGTTATGTGGTAAAGGGTGGGCGAACTACTTTGGGTATGAAGAGTGGACGAAAAAACACGTTACAAGGATGTTCTTATGTTTAGGACTTATTTATCCAGAGGTTGTGGTTCAGTTGCACCATTCAAAGGAAGCGATTCGAGGGGGGATTTTAGACCTTTTACGTGAGGGTTAAGTTGTGTGTTGGAGGAGGTGAATGGGACGGGGATTTTGTGTGGTTGATCTCTTAGCGCGATTGCAAGCTAAATGGAGGACTGAGAAAGGTTGAAAGTGCATGGTATCATCAATTCACCAACATAGCATGTGGCTAAAAAGTTGAGAGTTACGGCAAAAAACTGGCACTTTGTGTCAAAAGGTACAATCTCTTTCGAAGTATATTCAGTTTCGGACGAAAAAATCATCTGTTACAAAGGCATTTCATTTTTTTAAACTTATTTCAACTCCAGAGTTTTTGTGCATTCAGTATGCACCATCAAAGCCACGTCTTCAATTTTCAACCCTTTCTGACTTCATTTGCTATTTTAATGCTTTACTGATTTTTTAGCTTAACGACCCTGAAATTGAAAAGCACTACAAAATGAATCTGAAAAGGTTGAAAGTTGGCATTGTATCATCATTCTCCACCCACATAGTAGGTGCAAAAAGTTGAGAGGGTTACGGCAGAAACTGGATGCACTTCATGTCAAAAATGGACATCTCTTTCGAAGTATCGGGTTTGGACGAAAACTCTCTTTACAAAGGCATTTCATTTTTAAACTTATTTCAACTCCAGACTTTGTGTGCTTCGGTATGCACCATTCAAACCACGTATAAATTTTCAACCCTTTCTGACTTGATTTGTATTTTTCATGCATTTACTGATTTTTTGAGCTAAACGACCCTGAAATTGAAAAGCAATACAAAATTAACCTTTGAAAAGGTTGAAATTGGCCTGGTATCATCATTTCACCCACATAGTTTGTGCTATAAAGTTGAGAGGGTTACGGCAGAAACTGATCCACTTTGTACAAAAATGAACAATCTCTTCGAGTATCAGGTTGGACGAAAAACTCATCTGTACAAAGGCATTTCATTTTTTTAAACTTATTTCAACTCCAGATTTTTGTGCTTCAGTATGCACCTTCAAATCCACCATCATCAATTTTCAACCCTTTCTAACTTCATTTGCTATTTTTATGCATTTACTGATTTTTGAGCTAACGAACCCCTGAAATTGAAGCACTACAAATGAACTCTGAAAAGGTTGAAAGTTGGCATGGTATCATATTCACCCCAAGACATGTGCTAAAATTGAGAGGGTAGCAAGAAACTGATGCACTTCTGTACAAAATGGACAATCTCTTTCGAAGTATATCAGGTGTTGGACGAAATCATCGTTTACAAAGGCATTTCATTTTTAAAACTTATTTCACTCCAACACTTTTTTGTGCATTCGTATGCACCATTCAAAGCCACGTCATCAATTTTCAACCCTTTCTGACTTCATTTGCTTTTTTCATGCATTTACTGATTTTTTTGAGCTAACGACCCTGAAATTGAAAAGCATACAAATGAACTTTGAAAAAATTGAAAGTTGGCATGTATCATCATTTCACCCACATAGCAGTGCTAAAAAGTTGAGAGGGTTACGGCGAACCTGGATGCACTTCGTGTACATAAATGGACATCTCTTCGAGTAATCAGGGTTTCGGAACGAAACTCATCTGTACAAAGGCATTTCATTTTTTTAAACTTATTTCAACTCCCAGACTGTTTTGTGCTTCGTATGCACCATTCAAGCCACGTCATCAATTTCAACCCTTTTCTGACTTCATTTCTATTTTTATGCATTTACTGATTTTGTTTGAGCTAAACGACCCTGAAATTGAAAGCACTACAAAATGAACTTGAAAAGGTTGAAAGTTGGCATGGTATCATCATTTCACCAATAGCATGTGCTAAAAAGTTGAGAGGGTTACGCGAACTGGATGCACTTCTGTACAAAATGGACTCTCTTTCGAAGTATCATGTTCGGACGAAAAACTCATCTGTTACAAAGGTATTTCATTTTTTATACTTATTTCACTCCGATTTTGTGCTTCAGTATGCACCATTCAAAGCCATCATCAATTTTCAACCCTTTCTGACTTCATTTGCTATTTTTCATGCATTTACGATTTTTGAGATAAACGACCCTGAATTAAAAGCACAACAAAATAAACTCTAAAAAGGTTGAAAGTTGGCCATGGTATCATCATTTCACCCACATAGCATGTGCTATAAAGTTGAGAGGTTACGCAGAACTGGATGCACTTTGTGTACAAATGGACATCTCTTCCGAAGTATCAGGGTTTTTGGACGAAAAACTCATCTGTTACAAAGGCATTTCATTTTTAACTATTTCAACTCCAGACTTTTTGTGGCGTTCAGTATGCACCATTCAAACCACGTCATCAATTTTCAACCCTTTCTGACTTCATTTGCTATTTTTCATGCATTTACTGTTTTTTGAGCTAAACGACCCTGAATTGAAATAAGCACTACAAAATGAACCTTGAAAATTGTGAAAGTTGGCATGGTATCACATTTCACCCACATAGCATGTGCTAAAAGTTGAGGAGGGGAACGCAAAAACTGATGCACTTCGGTAAAATGGACAATCTCTTTCGAAGTATATATCAGGTTTTCGACAAAACTCATCTGTTCAAAGGATTTCATTTTTTTAAAAATAACCAAAGAATACCAAATTTGAATATAATGATAAAACCTAATATTAAACACGAAACAAAATCAACTAGAAATCTATTTTTTAAAGTAAGTTATTCCACACAAAAAAATTTTTTTGTTTTTTTTTTTTAATTAATTCAAATTTACTATTTCAATTTTGAAACTAAACACTAAAAGAAGTTTATAATGTTTTTTACCTAAAGCAAAAAGATTCACAAAGACCTCTAAATAAAGCAAAAACAACTTGAAACAAAAGAAATATAAAGCAAAAACCAAACATAAATAAATAAAAGCCCGCCTATGGTCTCCGCCACGGCCTGCTACACTAGAAACCCACCGCTAGTTCGGCCAGGATGCAGGCCCTAACGGCCAGTAGCCCCATAGGGGCAGCACTGTTTCAATAGGCCCACAAGGCCTGCTTAAGAGGGAGCTCGACACTGTAGCCGCGGCAGGGCTTATAAACTGGTTCTAGCTCCTCTCAATGCAGGTGGGACTAAACATGGTTACACCTAATCACGATGCCTTTAGTCGCGTTTTGAGTGGCCCAAACCGCGACTAAATGGGGTCCTCTTTGTCCCGGTTGGAGCCACCAAACCGCGACTAAAGGCCTGCGCTTATCCTGCCGCTTCGCTGGCCAAAATGACCTTTATGTCCCTGTTTGGTGCTCCAACCGGGACTAAAGTCCCCGCCTATATATAGAGCACTTGAAATTTTTTCATTTCCCCTACTTTTACATTCGTCTCTTTCTAACAGATGAGTTTTTCGTCCGAAACCCTGATACTTCGCAAGAGATTGTCCACTTTGTACACGAAGTGCATCCAGTTTCTGCCGTAACCCTCTCAACTTTTTAGCACATGCTATGTGGGTGAAATGATGATACCATGCCAACTTTCAACCTTTTCAAAGTTCATTTTGTAGTGCTTTTCAATTTCAGGGTCGTTTAGCTCAAAAAAAATCAGTAAATGCATGAAAAATAGCAAATGAAGTCAGAAAGGATTGAAAATTGAAGTCGTGGCTTTGAATGGTGCATACCGAATGCACAAAAAGTCTGGAGTTGAAATAAGTTTAAAAAATGAAATGCCTTTGTAACAGATGAGTTTTCGTACGAAACCCTGATATATACTTCGAAAGAGATTGTCCATTTTATACACGAAGTGCAACTAGTTTTTGACGTTCCCCTCTCAACATTTTAGCACATGCTATGTGGGTGAAATGATGATACCATGCCAACTTTCAACCTTTTCAGAGTTCATTTTGTAGTGCTTTTCAATTTCAGGGTCGTTTAGCTCAAAAAATCAGTAAATGCATGAAAAATAGCAAATGAAGTCAGAAAGGGTTGAAAATTGATGACGTGGCTTTGAATGGTGCATACTGAACGCACAAAAAGTCAGGAGTTGAAATAAGTTTAAAAAATGAAATGCCTTTGTAACAGATGAGTTTTTCGTCCAAAACCTTGATACTTCGAAAGAGATTGTCCATTTTGTACACAAAGTGCATCCAGTTTCTGCCGTAACCCTCTCAACATTGTAGCACATGCTATGTGGGTGAAATGATGATACCAGGCCAACTTTCAACCTTTTCAAAGTTCATTTTGTATTGCTTTTCAATTTCAGGGTCGTTTAGCTCAAAAAATCAGTAAATGCATGAAAAATAGCAAATCATGTCAGAAAGGGTTCAAAATTGATGACATGGATTTGAATGGTGCATACCGAATGCACAAAAAGTCTGGAGTTGAAATAAGTTTTAAAAATGAAATGCCTTTGTAACAGATGAGTTTTCGTCCAAAACCCCGATACTTCGAAAGAGATTGTCCATTTTGGACATGAAGTGCATCCAGTTTCTGCCGTAACCCTCTCAACTTTTTAGCACATACAATGTGGGTGAAATGATGATACCATGCCAACTTTCAACCTTTTCAAAGTTCATTTTGTAGTGCTTTTCAATTTCAGGGTCGTTAAGCTCAAAAAATCAGTAAATGCATTAAAAATAGCAAATGAAGTCAGAAAGGGTTGAAAATTGAAGACGTGGCTTTGAATGGTGCATTCTGAACGCACAAAAACTCTGGAGTTGAAATAAGTTTAAAAAAATGAAATGCCTTTGTAACAGATGATTTTTCGTCCGAAACCTGATATATACTTCGAAAGAGATTGTCCATTTTGTACACAAAGTGCATCCAGTTTTTGCCGTACCCCTCTCAACTTTTTAGCACATGCTATGTGGGTGAATTGATGTACCATTGCCAACTTTAACCTTTTCGAGTTCATTTTGTAGTGCTTTTCAATTTCAGGGTCGTTAAGCTCAAAAAAATCAGTAAATGCATTAAAAATAGCAAATTAAGTCAGAAAGGGTTGAAAATTGAAGACGTGGCTTTGAATGGTGCATACTGAACGCACAAAAACTCTGGAGTTGAAATAAGTTTAAAAAAATGAAATGCCTTTGTAACAGATGATTTTTCGTCCGAAACCTGATATATACTTCGAAAGAGATTGTCCATTTTGTACACAAAGTGCATCCAGTTTTTGCCGTACCCCTCTCAACTTTTTAGCACATGCAATGTGGGTGAATTGATGATACCATGCCAACTTTCAACCTTTTCAGTGTTCATTTTGTAGTGCTTTTCAATTTCAGGTTAGTTTAGCTCAAAAAATCAGTAAATACATGAAAAATAGCAAATGAAGTCAGAAAGGGTTGAAAATTGATGATGTGGCTTTGAATGGTGCATACTGAACGCACAAAAAGTCTGGAGTTGAAATAAGTTTAAAAAATGAAATGCCTTTGTAATAGATGAGTTTTTCGCCCAAAACCCTGATACTTCGAAATAGATTGTTCATTTTGTACACAAAGTGCATCCAGTTTGTGCCGTAACCCTCTCAACTTTGGAGCACATGCTATCTGGGTGAAATGATGATACCATGCCAACTTTCAACCTTTTTAGAGTTTATTTTGTTGTGCTTTTTAATTTCAGGGTCGTTTATCTCAAAAAAATCAGTAAATGCATGAAAAATAGCAAATGAAGTCAGAAAGGGTTGAAAATTGATGACGTGGCTTTGAATGGTGCATACTGAAGGCACAAAAATTCTGGAGTAGAAATAAGTATAAAAAATGAAATACCTTTGTAATAGATGAGTTTTCGTCCGAAACCCTAATACTTCGAAAGAGATTGTCCATTTTGTACACGAAGTGCATCCAGTTTTTTCCGTAACCCTCTCAACTTCTTAGCACATGCTATGTGGGTGAAATGATGATACCATGCCAACTTTCAACCTTTTCATAGTTCATTTTGTAATGCTTTTTCAGGGTCGTTTAGCTCAAAAAAATCAGTAAATGCATTAAAAATAGCAAATGAAGTCAGAAAGGGTTGAAAATTAATGACGTGGCTTTGAATGGTGCATACTGAAGGCACAAAAAGTCTGGAGTTGAAATAAGTTTAAAAAATGAAATGCCTTTGTAACAGATGAGATTTTCGTCCGAAACCCTGATCCTTCGCAAGAGATTGTCCATTTAGTACACGAAGTGCATCCAGTTTCTGCCGTAACCCTCTCAACTTTTTAGCACATGCTATGTGGGTGAAATGATGATACCATGCCAACTTTCAACCTTTTCAAAGTTCATTTTGTAGTGCTTTTCAATTTCAGGGTCGTCTAGCTAAAAAAAATAAGTAAATGCATGAAAAATAGCAAATGAAGTCAGAAAGGATTGAAAATTGATGTCGTGGCTTTGAATGGTGCATACCGAATGCACAAAAAGTCTGGAGTTGAAATAAGTTTAAAAAATGAAATGCCTTTGTAACAGATGAGTTTTCGTACGAAACCCTAATATATACTTCGAAAGAGATTGTCCATTTTATACACGAAGTGCAACTAGTTTTTGACGTTCCCCTCTCAACATTTTAGCACATGCTATGTGGGTGAAATGATGATACCATGCCAACTTTCAACCTTTTCAGAGTTCATTTGGTAGTGCTTTTCAATTTCAGGGTCGTTTAGCTAAAAAAATCAGTAAATGCATGAAAAATAGCAAATGAAGTCAGAAAGGGTTGAAAATTGATGACGTGGCTTTGAATGGTGCATACTGAACGCACAAAAAGTCAGGAGTTGAAATAAGTTTTAAAAATGAAATGCCTTTGTAACAGATGAGTTTTTCGTCCAAAACCCTGATACTTCGAAAGAGATTGTCCATTTTGTACACAAAGTGCATCCAGTTTCTGCCGTAACCCTCTCAACTTTATAGCACATGCTATGTGGGTGAAATGATGATACCAGGCCAACTTTCAACCTTTTCTTTTTAGGTTTTATTTTTTGTGCTTTTTAAATTTTCCCAGGGTCGTTTATCATAATCTCAAAAAAAATCAGTAATGCATGAAAAATAGCAAATGAAGTCAGAAAGGTTGAAAATTGTGACGGGCTTTGAATGGTGATACTGAAGCAAAAGTTTGGATGTAAATAAGTATTAAAAAATGAAATGCCTTTGTAATCGATGGTTTTTCTCCGAACCCGATATCTTTCGAAAGGTTGTCCATTTCTTACACGAGGGTCTTTTGCTAAACCGTCTTAGTTCTTACTCATCACCATGCTATGTGGTGAATGATGATACCATGCCCTTTCAACCTTTTCATGAGTTCATTATGTATGCTTTTCTCAGGTCGTGGTATAGCCTCAAAAAAATCAGTAAATGCATCGAAAATCAGCTATGAAGTCAGAAGGGTTAAAATTGAATACGTGGCTTTGAAATGGTGCAACATTGAAGGCAAAAAAGTCTGAGTTGAAATAAGTTGAAAAAATGAATGCCTTGGGGGGGGGTGTAACGTAAGTTTTTCGATCCGAAACCCTGATACTTCGCAAGAGATTGTCATTTATGTACCATGCATCCATTTTTGCGTAACCCTCTCAACTTTTAGCACAGCTATGTGGGTTGAAATGATGATACCATGCCAACTTTCAACCTTTTCAGAGTTCATTTGTAGTGCTTTTCAATTTCAGGGGTCGTCTCTACAAAAAATTAGTAAATGGGCTTGAAATATAGAATAGTCAGAAGTTGAAAATGATGTCGTGGCTTTGAATGGTGCTACCTGAATCGCACAAAAAGCTGGAGTTGAAATAAGTTTAAAAAAATGAAAGCCTTTGTAACAGAAGAGTTTTTCGTACAGACCCAATATCGTACTTCAGAAGAGATTGGTCCATTTTTAACACGAATTGATCAGTGTTTTTGCTCGGACCCTCCACTTTTTGCACTGCTATTGGGTAAATATATCCCATGCCAACTTCAACCTGGTTCAGAGTTCATTTAGTAGTGCTTTTCAATTTCAGGTCGTTTAGCTAAAAAATCATAATGCATGAAATAGCAATGACGTCTAGAAGGGTTGGTAAAATTGATGCGTGGCTTTTTGAATGGTGCATACTGAACAGCCCCGCCAAAATCAGTGAGTTGAAATAGTGTTAAAAATGTAGGCTCTTTGTAGCAGATGATGTTTCGTCCAAACCCTGAACTTCAAAGAAGATCTGTCCATTTTGTAGACAAGTATCTCCGTTTTTTCCGTATGACCTTCAACTTTCTATACAATCTATGTGGGAGAATGATGATACCGTGCAAATTTTCAACCTTTTTCAAGTTCATTTTGTATGTGCTTTTCATTTCACGGGTCGTTTAGCTCAAACAATATAAATGCCTGAAAAATAGTCAATAAGTCCGGAAAGGTGTTGTAACATTAGTGAGTGATTTGACTAGTGCATACAACGCACAAAAGTTGGGAGTTGATTAATATTTACAAAATGAAAATGCCTTTGTAGCGATGAGTTTTCTCCACCCCTGACTCGAAGAGATTGGTCCATTTTGACATGAATGCTCCATTTCTCCGTAACCCTCACTCAATTTTAGCACATAGCTATGTGGGATTAATATGATACA
>CM022298.1:660795372-660813801 GCA_011799875.1 Thinopyrum elongatum
TATATACTTCGAAAGAGATTGTCCATTTTGTACACAAAGTGCATCCAGTTTTTGCCGTACCCCTCTCAACTTTTTAGCACATGCCATGTGGGTGAATTGATGATACCATGCCAACTTTCAACCTTTTCAGTGTTCATTTTGTAGTGCTTTTCAATTTCAGGGTCGTTAAGCTCAAAAAATCAGTAAATACATGAAAAATAGCAAATGAAGTCAGAAAGGGTTGAAAATTGATGATGTGGCTTTGAATGGTGCATACTGAACGCACAAAAAGTCTGGAGTTGAAATAAGTTTAAAAAATGAAATGCCTTTGTAATAGATGAGTTTTTCGTCCAAAACCCTGATACTTCGAAATAGATTGTTCATTTTGTACACAAAGTGCATCCAGTTTGTGCCGTAACCCAATCAACTTTGTAGCACATTCTATGTGTGTGAAATGATGATACCATACCAACTTTCAACCTTTTTAGAGTTTATTTTGTTGTGCTTTTTAATTTCAGGGTCGTTTATCTCAAAAAAATCAGTAAATGCATGAAAAATAGCAAATGAAGTCAGAAAGGGTTGAAAATTGATGACGTGGCTTTGAATGGTGCATACTGAAGGCACAAAAATTCTGGAGTAGAAATAAGTATAAAAAATGAAATACCTTTGTAACAGATGAGTTTTCGTCCGAAACCCTAATACTTCGAAAGAGATTGTCCATTTTGTACACGAAGTGCATCCAGTTTTTTCCGTAACCCTCTCAACTCTAATGCTTTTTTAGTCACTTCCTTGTGGGTGAAATGAATTGATATCCATGCCAACGTTCCAACCTTTTTTTTCAGAGTTCTTTGTATGCTTTCAATTTCGGGTCCTTTAGCTCAAAATCAGTAAAGGCATGACTATAGCAAGATGACGTCAGAAAGGGTTGAAAATTGATGACATGGCTTTGAATGGTGCGTACTGAACACACAAAAAGCTGGAATTGAAATAAGTTTCAAAAAATGAAATTGCCTTTGTAAACAGATTAGTTTTCGTCCGAAACCCTGATACTTCGTAAAGAGATGTCCATTTTTTACAAGAAGTGGATCCATTTTTTGCCGTAACCCTCTCACTTTTTAGCACATGCTATGTGGGTTGAAATGATGATCCATGCCAACTTTCAACCTTTTCCAGAGTTTCAATTGTAGTGCTTTCAATTTCAGGGTCCTTAGCTCAAAAACATCAGTAATTCATGAAAATAGCAAATTAGAGTCGAAAGGGGTTGAAAATTGATGATGTGGCTTTGAATGGTGCGTACTGAACGCACCAGAACAGTCTGGGTTGAAATAATGTTAAAAACATGAAATGCCTTTGTACCCAATAATGAGTTTTTCGTACGAAACCCGATACTTCGAAGGATTGTCCCTTTTGTACACGACTTGATTCAGTTTTGGCCGTAACCCTCTCAACTTGTTAGCACATGCTATGTGGGTGAAAGGATGATACCCGTGCCAACGTTTAACCTTTTCATTCAGATTTCATTTGTAGTGTCTTTTCAATTTCGGTCGTTGAGCTCAAAAAATCAGTATTCATGAAATATAGCAAATGAAGTCAGAAAAGGGTTGAAAATTGATTACTTGGCTTTGAAGGTGCCACTACTGAACGCACCAAAATTCTGGAACTGAAATAAATTTAAAAAAATGAAATGCCTTTTTAACAGATGAGTTTTCGTTCGAACCTGATACTTCGAAAGAGATGTCCATTTTTATACACGAAGTGGATCCAGTTTTTTGCCGTACTCCCTCTCACTTTTTGTAGCACATGCTATGTGGGTGAATGAATGATACCATGCCAACTTTCAACCTTTTCATAGTTCATTTGTAAGTGCTATTCAATTTCAGGGTCCTTTAGCGAAAAAATCAATAAATGCATGAAAAATAGCAAAGAAGTCAGAAAGGGTTGAAAATTGATGACGTGGCTTTGAATGGGCATACTGACCTTTGGCATCAAAAAGTCCTGGAGTTTGAAATAAGTTAAAAAAAATGAATGCCTTTGTAAGATGAGTTTTTCGTACGAAACCCTGATACTTCGAAAGAGATTGTCCATTTTGTACGAACGAAGTGGCTCCCGATTTTGCCTAACCTCCAACTTTTTAGCACTGCTATGTGGGTGAATGAGATTACCATGCCAACTTTCAACCTTTTCAGATTCATTTGTAGTTCTATTCAATTTCAGGGGTCCTTTAGCTAAAAAAATCAATAATGCATGAAAAATCGCAAATGAAGTCAGGAAATGGTTAAATTTGATGACGTGGATTTTGAATGTGCATACTGTAACGCACAAAAAGTCGGAGTTGAAATATTTAAAAAAATGGAAATGCCTTTGTAACAGATGAGTTTTCGTACGAAAACCCTGATACTTCGAAAGAGATTGTCCATTTTGTACAACACGAAGTGGCTCTCAGTTTTTGCCGTGCCCTCCTCAACTTTTTCAGCGACTGCTATGGGGGTGAAATGATGATCTCATGCCAACTTTCATCCTTTTCAGAGTTCATTTGGTAGTGCTTTTAAATTTCAGGGTCTTTAGCTCAAAAAATCAGTTAAAGTGTACGTGAAAAATAGCTAAAAGTCAGAAAGGGTTGAAAATTGATGTCTTGGCTGAAGGTGCATCTGACCGCACAAAAAGTCCTGTAGTTGAAACAAGTTTTAAAAAAATGAAATGCCTTTGTAACTGATGGTTTTCGTCCTAAACCCTGATCTTCGAAAGAGATTGTCCATTTTGTTCTGAATGGATCCAGTTTTTGCCGTAACCCTCTCAAGCTTTTTTAGCACTGCTAGTGGGTGCAATGTGATACTGTGGTCCAACTTTTCCGACCTTTTCAGAGTTTCAATTTTAGTGCTTTTCAATTTCAGGGTCGTTTAGCTCAAACAAATCGTAAATGCATGAATATATTCAAATGAAGTCAGAAAGGGTTGAAAATGCTGAGGTGGGCTTTGAAATTGTGCTTACTGAACCACAAAAAGTTTGGAATCTAAATAGTTTAAAAAATGAATGCCTTTGTAACAGATTAGTTTTTTGTCCGACACCCTGGTACTTCGAAAGAGATTTCCATTTTTTATACACGAAATTGGATCCAGTTTTTTGCCGTAACCCTCTGAACTTTTTAGCACATTCTATGTGGGTGAAATGATGATGCCATGTCCAAACTTTCCAACCTTTTCGATTTCATTTGTATGCTATTCAATTTCAGTGTCCTTTAGCTCAAAAAATCAGTAAATGCATAAAAATAGTAAATTAATTCAGAAAGGGTTGAAATTGATGACTTCTTTGCATGTGCTTACTGCCACGCACAATATCTGGAGTTGAAATACTTTTAAAACATGAATGCGGGGGCCGGACGCCCTTTGTACAGATTAGTTTTCTTACGAAACCCTGATACTTCGAAAGAGATTGTCCATTTGTCTGAAATGGCTCCAGTTTTTTGCCGTACCCCTCTCAAATTTTTTAGCACATGTATGGGGTTAAATGATGATCCATGCCAACTTTTAACCTTTCAGAGGTTCATTTTGTAGTGCTTTTCAATTTCAGGGTCGTTTAGGTCAAAAAAAATTCATAAATGCCATGAAAAATGCTATGAAGTCCGAAGAGGTTGAGACTTGATGACTGCTTTGACTGGTGCCTACTGAACTCAAAAAATCTGAAGTGTTGAAATAAGTTAAAAATAATGAAATGCCCTTTGTACAGATGAGTTTCGTCCGAAACCCTGATACTTTCGAAAGAGATGTCCATTTTGTACACAAAGTGTCATCCAGTTTTTTGCCGGACCCCTCTCAACTTTTTAGCACATGCTATGTGGTTGAATTGAGATACCATGCCAACTTTTCAAACCTTTTCATAGTTCATTTTGTAGTGCTTTTTCAATTTCAGGGTCGTAAGCTCAAAAAAATCAGTAAATGCATTAAAAATAGCAAATTAAGTCAGAAGGGTTTTTGAAAATTTGAGACGTGCTTTGAAGGTGCATACTGAACTTCACAAAAACTCTGGAGATGAAATAGTTTAAAAAAATGAAGGCTTTGTAACGATGATTTTTCGTCCGAAACCTGATATATACTCGAAGAGATTGTCCTTTTTGGTCACAAGTGCATCCAAGTTTTTGCCGTACCCCTCTCACTTTTTGCACTCTATGTGGGTGAATTTGAATGATACATGCCACTTTCACCTTTTCAGAGTTCATTTTTTTATTCCTTTTCAATTTCAAGGGGTCGTGTAAGCTCAAAAATCATAAAGTGCATTAAAAATAGCAAATTAAAGAAAAGTAGTCAGAAGGGTTGAAAATTGAAGACGTGGGCTTTGATGGTGCATACCTGAAACGCACAAAAACACTCTGGAGTTGAATAGTTTAAAACATGCAATGCCTTGGTCACAGATGATTTTTTCGTCCGAACCTGATATATTACTTCGAAGAGATTGTCCATTTTTACCACAAGTGCATCCAGTTTTGGCCCGTACCCGTCTCAACTTTTTAGCACATGCTATGTGTGAATTGAATGAACCATGCCAACTTTCAACCTTTTCATTCAGTTGTTTATTTTGCAGTGCTTTTCAATTTCAGGTTCCGTTTAGCTCACAAACAGTAACTACATGCAAATAGCAAATGAAGTCAGAAAGGGTTTGAAAATTGATGATGTTGCTTGAAATGGTGCATACTGAACGCACAAAAAGTCCTTGATTGAAATAAGTTTAACAAAATGAAATGCCTTTGTACCAGATGAGTTTTTTTCCGTCCCAAAACCCTTATAATCGAATAGGTGTTCATTTTGTACACAAAGTAAAATCCAGTTTGTGCCGTAACCCTTTCAACTTTATAGCACACTAGCTATGTGGTGAAATGAATGAATACCAAAGCACCTTTTCAACCTTTTTAGAGTTTATTTTGTTTGTGCTTTTTAATTCAATGGTCGTTTCTCTCACAATAAAATGCAGTATGCATGAAAAATAGCAAATGAAGTCATAAGGGTTGAAAATTGCTGACTTTGCTTTTGATGGTGCATACTGGGAAAAAAGGAGGCAAGCTATTGTCTAGGGCTTAGGGAGCGACAATTTACAAAATCAAGCCTTTATCTAAACTCGGCAAGGCCTTTATATGTGACCATCTTGTAGCGTGTATGAGGATCTTGAGAACTATGGCGGAGGGAGAAGTAGGAGAGTGCGAGAAGGGAGAAGTTGGTTGGGAAAAGGAAGGGGGGGGTGTAGGAAGAGAAGGGGGAGTGAGAGTGGGTTCCAGGAAAAGTCACACATTCTGGAGTAGAATACGTAAAAAAATTAAATACCTTTGTAACTATGAGTTTTCGTCCGAAACCCTAAGATACTTCGAAAGAGATTTGCATTTTGTACACGAAGTGCATCCAGTTTTTTCCGTAACCCTCTCAACTTCTTAGACTGCCTATTGTGGGTTGAAATGATGATACCATGCCAAACTTTCAACCTTTTCATAGTTCCATTTTGTAGTGCTTTTCATTTTCAGGGTCGTTTTCTCAAAAAATCAGTACATGCATTAAAATAGCATGAAGTCAGAAAGGGTTGAAAATTAATGACTGGCTTTTGAATGGTGCATACCGATGCCCAAAAAGTCTGGAGTTGGAAATAAAGTTTTAAAAATGAAATGCCTTTGTAAACAGATGAGTTTTCGTATGAAACCTAATATTATAACTCGAAAATATTGTCCATTTATACACGAAGTCAACTAGTTTTTGTCCGTTTCCCCCTCCACATTTTACACTGCTATGTGGGGTGAAATGATGATACCATGCAAACTTTGCAACTGTTTCATAGTGTCATTTTGTAGTGCTTTTTTCAATTTCAGGGTCCGTTTAGCTCAAAAAATCAGTAAATGCATGAAAAATAGCAATGAACTCAGAAGGGTTGAAAATTGATGACGTGGCTTTGAATGTTCATACTGAACGCACAAAAATCAGGGAGTTTGAAATAGTTGTAAAAATGAATGCCTTTGAACAAGATGAGTTTTCGTCCGATAACCCTGATATAACTACTTCGAAAGATGTCCATTTTGTACACAAGTGCATCCAGTTTTTGCCGGATAACACCCTCTGAATTTTTTATGCACATCTAATGTTGGGTGAAATGATGACTACCATTGCCAATTTTCAACCTTTTTCCAGAGTTCATGTTTGTAGTGCTTTTCAATTTCAGTGTCGTTTTAGCTCCAAAAAAAATTCAGTAATGCATGAAAATAGCAATGAAGTCAAAGGGTTGAAATTGATGACGTGGCTTTGGAATGGTGCATACTGAATGCATAAAAAATTGTGGAGTTGAAAATAGTAAAAAAGAAATGCCTGTTAACAGATGGTTTTCTTCCAAAACCCTGATACTTTCGAAATAGATTTGGTTTCATTTTTGTACACAACTGCATCCCCAGTTTCTGCCGTAACCCGCTCAACTTTATAAGCACATGCGACAAATGTGAGTGGAATGATGATACCAATGCCAACTTTCATCCTTTTTAGAGATATTGTTGTGCTTTTTTCAATTTCAGGTCGTTTATCTTAAAAAAATCAGTAAATCTGAATAAAAGCAAATGAAGTCAGGAAGGGTTGGAAAATGATGGACGTGGCTTTTTAAAATGTTGGCATAGCTGAGGGAACAAAATTTTGGAGTAGAAATAAGTCTAAAAAATGAAATACCTTTGTAAACCAATGAGTTTCGTCCGAAACCCTGATCTTCGAAAGAGATTGTCCATTTTGTACATAAGTGCAAATCCAGTTTTTGTCGTAATCTCTCAATTATAGCACTGCTATGTGGGTGAAATGATATACCAGGCCACTTTCAACCTGTTTCAAGTTCATTTTTTGTATTGCTTTTCAATTTATTCGGGTCGTTTAGCTCAAAAATCAGTAATGCATGAAAAAAGCAATCAAGTCCAGAAAGGTTTGAATTTATGACTTGGGATGGGAATGGTGCATACCGAATGCACAAAAGTCTGGAGTGAAATAAGTTTAACAAGAAATGCATTTGTAACAGATGAGTTTTCCGTCCAAACCCGATACTTCGAAAGAGATTTGTCCATTGGGACATGAAGTGCAATCCATTTTCGGCCGTAACCCTCTCAACTTTTAGCACATACTATGGGGTGAAAATGATGATACATGCCAACTTTCCAACCTTTCAGAGTTTCATTTGGGTAGTGCTTTCAATTTCAGGGTCGTTTAAGCTAAAAAAATCAGTAAATGCATTACCAATAGCCAATTAGTCAGAAAGGGTGAAAATTGAAGACTTGCTTTGAATGGTGCATATGAACGCACAAAAACTCTGGAAGTTGAAATAAGTTTAAAAAATATGGAAATGCCTTTGTAACAGATGATTTTTCGTCGAAACCTGATATATACTCTAAATAGAATGTCCATTTTGTACACAAATGCATCCATTTTTTGCCGTACCCCTTCAACTTTTTTAGCACATGCTATGTGGGTGAATTGATGATAATCCCAGGAAAAGAAAAAAGCCCCCCCCCATGCCAACTTTCCACCTTTTCAGAGTTCATTTTTAGTGCTTTTCAATTTCATTCATCAGGTTCGTTAAGCTCCAAAAAAAATCAGTAAATGCTTAAAAATAGCAAATTATTCAGAAAGGGTTTGAAATTGAAGATTGGCTTTGAATGTTGCTACTGACCGCACACAAACTCTTCTGGAGTTTTGAAATAATTTTTAAAAAAGAAATGCCTTTGTAACAGATAAAAAGTTTTCGTCCGAAACCTGATATATACTTTCCGAAAGAGATTGTCCTTTTGTACACAAGTGCAATCCAGTTTTTTGCGTAACCCCTTCTCAACTCTTTAAGCCGCATGTATTTGGTGACTTGAATGATACCATGCCAACTTTCACAACCTTTTCATGTTCATTTTGGTAGTGCTTTTCAATTGTCACCAGGGTCCGTTTAGCTCAAAAATCATAAATTACCATTCAAAATAGCAATGAAAGTCAGAAAGGGTTGAAAATTTGATGACGTGGCTTTGTAATGGTGCATACTGAACGCAAAAAAGTCTGGAGTTGAAATAATTTTACAAAATGCAACGCCTTTGAACAGATGATTGTTTTTTTCGTCCGAAACCCTGATCCTCGGAAGAGATTGCATTTGTACACGACGTCATCCAGTTTCTGCCTTAACCTGTCAACTTTTAGCACATGCTATGCGGGTGAAATGATTTATACCATGCCAACTTTTCAAACCTTTTTTCTCGCAAAGTCATTTGTAGTGCTTTTTCATTTCAGGGTCTTTGAAGCTAACAAAATAAGTAATGCCCCCCATGAAAAATAGCAAATGAAGTCAGAAATGATGGAAAATTGATGTCGTGGCTTTTGAATGGGTGCATAACCGAATGCACAAAAAGTCCTGGAGTTAAATAAGTTTAAAAAATGAAATGCCTTTTGTAACATATGATATTTGTCAACCCTAATATATCACTTCGAAAAGAGATTGTCCATTTTAATACACGAGTGCAACTGTTTTTGAGTTCCCTCTCAACATTTTTACTCCTACTAGTGGTGAAATGATGATACCATGCCAACGTCAACCTTTCAGAGTCATTTGGTAGTGCTTTCAATTTCACACATTCAGGTCGTTTAGCTAAAAAAATCAGTAAATGCATGAAAAAATAGCAAATGAAGTCAGAAAGGGTTGAAAAATTGCTGACGTGGCTTGAATGGTGCATACTGAACGCACCCAAAAGTTTAGAAGTGAAAATAAGTGTTAAAAATGAAATGCCTTTACAGATAGTTTTTTTCGTCCAAAACCCTGATACTTCCCAAAGAGATTGTCCATTTTGTACCCAAAGTGCATCCAGTTTCCTGGCGTACCAACCCCTCTCACTTTATAAGCATGCTATGTTGGTTAATGAATGATACCAGGCCACCGTCAACCTTTCAAATTCATTTTGGTATTGCTTTTCAATTTCAAGGGTCGTTGAGCTCAAAAATCAGTAAATGCATGAAAAATAGCAATCAAGTCCAGAAAGGGTGGAAAATTGATGACGTGGATTTGAATGGGCATACCGAATGCCAAAAAGTCTGGAGTTGTAAATAAGTTTTAAAAATGGGAATGCCTTTGTACAGATTAGTTTTTCGTCCCAAAACCCCGATACTTCGAAAGAGATTGGCCATTTTGGACATGAAGTGCATCCATTTTCTGCCGTAACCCCGCTCAACTTTTTAGCACATACTATGTGGGTGAAATGATGATACCATCCCCCACTTCAACTTTTCAGAGTCTTTTGTAGTGGCTTTTCAATTTCAAGGGTTCGTTAGCTAAAAAAAACAGTAAATGCATTAAAAATAGCAATGAAGTCAGAAAGGGTTGAAATTGAAGACGTGGCTTTTGAATGGTCATACTGAACGCACAAAAACTCTGAGTTTGAAATAAGTTTAAAAAAATGAATGCCTTTTAACAGGATTTTTCGTCCGAAACCTGATATATACTTCTAAAAAGATTGTCCTTTTGTACACAAAGTGCATCCATTTTTTCCTTACCCTCTCAACGTTTTACACTTGCTATGTGGGTGAATTGATGATACCTCAGGCCACTTTCATTTCAACCTTTTTCAGAGTTCATTTTTGTAGTGCTTTTCATTTCAGTGTCGTTAACTCAAAAAAATCCAGTAAATGCATTAAAAATAGCAAATTAAGTCAGGAAAGGGTTGAAATTGAAAGACGTGCTTGAATTGTGCATACTGAACGCACAAAAAACTCTGGAGTTGAAATAATTTAAAAGCAATGACATCGCTTTGTACAGATGATTTTCGTCCGAAACCTGATATATACTTCGAAAGAGATTGGGTCCCTTTTTACACAAAGTGCATCCAGTTTTTGCCGTACCCGTCTCAACTTTTTAGCACATGCTATGTGGGTGAATTGGATGATACCATGCCAACTTTCAACCTTTCAGTGTTCATTGTGTAGTGCGTTTCAATTTCATGTTCGTTTAGCTCCAAAAAAATCAGTAAATACATGAAAATAGCAAATGAAGTCAGAAAGGTTAAAATTGCTTATGGTGTCTTTTGAATGGTTCATACTGAACGCACAAAAAGTCTGGAGTTGAAATAAGTTTAAAAATGCAATGCCTTTTTAACAGATGATTTTCGTCCAAACCCTGATATTCGAAATAGATTGTTCATTTTTACCACTAATCCAGTTTGTGCGTAACCCTCTTCAAACTTTATAGGACATGCCTATGTGGGTGGAAATGATTATACCAAGCCAACTTTTCCACCTTTTAAGTTTTATTTTGTTGTGCTTTTTATTTCAGGTCTTTTATCTCAAAAAATCAGTAAATGCATGAAAAATATCAAATGAAGTCAGAAGGGTTCGAAATTGATGACGTGGCTTGATGGTGCAACTGAAGGCACAAATTCTGGAGTAGAAATAGTATAAAAATGAAATACTTTGTAACAGATAGTTTTCGTCCGAAACCCAATACTTTCGAAAGAGATTGTCCATTTTGTACACGAAGTGCAGCCAGTTTTTTCCGTAACCCTCTCACTTCTTTGCACATCTCATGTGGGTGAAATGATGATCCCATGCCCAACTTGCAACCTTTCATAGTTATTTTGTATGCTTTTCAATTTCAGGTCGTTTAGCTCAAAAAATCATTAAATGCAGTAAAATAGCAAATGACGTCGGGAAGAAAGGGTTGAAATTATGACGTGTCTTTGATTGTGCCTACCGAATGCACAAAAAGTCCCTGGAGTTTGAAATAAGTTTAAAAAATGAAATGCCTTTGTAACAGGATAGTTTTCCGTATGACCCTAACATATACTTCGAAAGAGATTGTCCATTTTATACACGAATGCAACTAGGTTTTTGACGTTTCCCACTGTCAACTTTTACACCTGCTATGTGGGTGAAATGATGAGACCAGCCAACTTTCAACCTTTTCAGAGTTCAGTTTGTAGTGCCTTTGCATTTCCATTCAAATTTCACAGGGTCTTTAGCTCAAAAATCAGTAATGCAGAAAAATAGCAAATGAATTCAGAAAGGGTTGGAAAATTGATGACGTTGGCTTTGAATGTGCATACTGAACGCCCAAAAAGTCAGGAGTTGAAATAAGTTTACAAATTGAATGCTTTGTAACATATGAGTTTTTCGTCCGAAAACCCTGATATATACTTCGAAAGAGATTTCCATTTTGACACAAAGTGCATCAGTTTTGCCGTACCCCTCTGAACTTTTTAGCACATGCTATTGGGTGAAATGATGATACATTCCAATTTTTCAACCTTTTCAGAGTTTCATTTTGTGTGCTTTTCAATTTCAGGGTCGTTTAGCTCCAAAAATCAGTAAAATGGCATGAAAAATAGCAAAGTGAATTCCAGAAAGGGTTGAAAATTGTATGACGTGGCTTTGATGGTGCATACGGATGCCAAAAATGTGGAGTTGAAAATAAGTTTAAAAAAGAAATGCCCTTTGTTTTGTAAACAGATGAGTTTTCTTCCAAAACCCTGATACTTTCGAAAGAGATTGTTCATTTTGTACACAAACTGCATCCAGTTCTGTTCTCTCCAGTTTCTTTCTGCCGTAACCCTCTCAACTTATAGCACCATGCTATTTGGGTGGATGATGATACCATTCCAACTTTCAACCTTTTTAGAGATATTGTATGTGCTTTTCAATTTCAAGGTCGTGTTATCTTAAAAAAATCATTAAATGCATGAATAAAAGCAAATTAGTCAGGGAAGGGTGGAAAATTATGACGTGGCGGGGGAATGTTTGCATGCTACTGAAGGAACAAAAATTTTGGAGTAGAAATAAGTAATAAAAAATGAAATACCTTGTAACAGATGAGTTTTCCGTCCGAAACCCTGATACTTTCTAAAGAGATTGTCCATGTACATGAAGTGCAATACCAGTTTTTGTCGTAATCCTCTCACCTTTATAGCACATGCTATGTGGGTGAAATGATGATACCAGGCCACTTTCATCCCAACTTTCAACCTTTTTCAAGTTCCTTTTGTATTGCTTTTCAATTTCATGGTCGTTTACTCAAAAATCAGTAAATGCATGAAAAATAAGGCAAAATCAAGCAGAAAGGTTGAAAATTGATGACGTGGATTTGAATTGTGCATACCGTGCACAAAATTCTGGAGTTAAATAAGTTTTAAAAATGAAAAGGCCGTTGTAACAGATTAGTTTTCGATCCAAAACCCCTGATACTTCGAAGAATTGCCATTTTGACATGAAGTTTGCAATCCAGTTTCGCCGTAACCCTATCAACTTTTTTAGTCCATACTATGTGGTGCATGATGATACATGCCAACTTTCCACCTTTTCAGATTTCGTTTTTAGTGCTTTTCAATTTCAGGGTGCGTTAAGCTAAAAAAAATCAGTAAATCATTAAAAATAGCAAAGAAGTCAGAAAGGGTTGAAAATTGAAGACGTGCTTGCATGGGCATACTGACGCAACAAACACTCTGGAGTTGAAAGTTTAAAAAAATGAAATGCGCTTGTTAACAGGTGATTTTTCGTCCGAACCTGATATATACTTCTAAAGAGATTGTCCATTTGTCCACAAAGTTCATCATTTTTTTGCCGTAACCCCCTCTACACCTTTTTAGCACATCTATGTGGTGAATGGATGATACCATGCCAACTTTCACCTTTTCCAGAGTCATTTTTTAGTGCTTGGCCTTTTCAATTGCAGGGTCGTTAAGCTCAAAAAAATCAAGTAGAAATGCATTAAAATTACGCAATTCGGGGGGTCAGAAGGGTTGAAAATTGAAGAGTTGCTTGAATGGGTGCAATACTGACGGCACAAAAACTCTGAGTTGAAAATAAGTTTAAACAAATGAAATGCCTTTGTAACAGATGATTTTTGCGTCCGAACCTGATATATACTCGAAAGAGATTTGTCCAGTTTGTCACAAAGTGCATCCATTTTTTTGCCGTACCAAGCCTCTCAACTCTTTAGCACATCTATTGGGGTGAACTTGATGATAACCATGCCAACTTCACAACACTTTTTCCTGTTCATGTGTAGTGCGTTTCAATTTGCATGGTCGTTTAGCTCAAAAATCAGGAAAATGCTGAAAAATACAAATGAAGTCAGAAAGGGTTTAAAAATGATGACGTGGCTTTTGAATGGGTGCAGACGGACGCAACAAAAAGTCTTGGATTTGAAATAATTTTAAAAAATGAAACGCTTTGTAACAGATGATTTTTCGTCCGAAACCGGATCCTGTCGGAAGGTTTCCATTTTGTACCCGAAGGTGGCACCATTTCTCCGTAACCTGCAACTTTTTTTGCACATCTATGCGGGTGAAATGATGATACCATGCCCCTTTCAACCTTTTTCAAATTCATTTTGTAGTGCTTTTCAATTCAGGGTCGTTTACTAAAAAAAATAAGTAATGCATTAAAAAATAGCAATGAACGTCAGAAATGATTGAAAATTGATGTCGGGCTTTGAATTGGTGCATACCGAATGCACAAAAAGTCTGGAGTTGAAATAAGTTTAAAAAAATGAAATGCCTTTGTAACAGATAGTTTTTCGTACGAAACCCTAATATATACGTCGCAAGAGATTGTCCATTTTATACACAGTGTCAACTAGTTTTTTGACGTTCCCCTCTCACATTTTAGCACCTGCTATGTGGGGTGAAATGATGACCATGCATGCAACTTTCAACCTTTTCAGAGTCATTTGTAGTGCTTTCAATTTCAGGGTCGTTTTAGCTAAAAGAAATCAGTAAATGCATGAAAATAGTCAAATGAAGTCAGAAAGGGTTGAATTGATAACGTTGCTTTGAATGGTGCATACTGAACGACAAAATCGGAGTTGAAATAAGTTTAAAATTGAAATGCCTTTTGTAACAGATGAGTTTTTTTCGTCCAAAACCCTGATACTTCAAAGTAGATTGTCCATTTTTGTAGTGCACAAAGTGCATCCAGTTTCTGCCGTAACCCTCTCACTTTATAGCACGAACGATGCTATTTGGGTGAAATGATGATCCAGCCAACTTTCAACCTTTTCCCCAAAAAAATGTCATTTTGTATGCTTTTCAATTTCAGGGTCGTTTTACTCAAAAATCAGTACATGCATAAAATATCAAATCAAGTCAGAAGGGTTGGAAAATTGATGAAGTGATTTGAATGGTGCCTACCGAATGCACAAAAAGTCTCGGAGTTGAACATAAGTTTTAAAATGAAATGTCCCCCCCTTTGTACAGATGAGTACTCTAACAATCGTCCAAACCCCGATATCTTCGAAGAGATTGTCCATTGGTGGACATGACGTGCTCCAGTTTCTGCCGTAACCTCTCAACTTTTTAGAGCACATACTAGGGTGGGTGAAATGATGATCCATGCCAACTTTTCACCTTTTCAGAGTTCATTTGTAGTGCTTTTCAATTTCAGGGTCGTTAAGCTAAAAAAAAATCAGTAAATCATTAAAAATAGCAAATGAAGTAAAAGGGTTGAAAATTGAAGACGTGGCTTGATGGCGCATACTGAATAACGCACAAAAACTCTGGAGTTGGAATAAGTTTAAAAAATGAAATGCTTGTAACAGATGATTTTTCTCCGAAACCTGATATATACTCGAAAGCAATTGTCCATTGTACACAAAGTGCATTCCAGTTTTTGCCGATCCCTCTCAACTTTTTAGCGACTGCTATTTGGGTGAATTGATGATACCATAAGCCCAACTTTCAACCTTTCAGTTTCATTTTTTAGTGCGTTTTTTCATTTTCAGGGTCGTTAAGCTCAAAAAAATCAGTAAATGAATGTAAAAATAGCAAATTAATTCAGAAAGGGTTGAACATTGAAGACTGGTTTGAATGGTGCATACTGAACGCACAAAAACTCTGAGTTTAAATCAGTTTAAAAAAACAATTGAAATGCCTTTGTAACAGATGATTTTTCGTCCGAAACTGATATATACTTCGAAAAGATTGTCCCATTTTGTACACAAAGTGCTCCCGTTTTTTGCCGGGTCCCCTCTCCAACTTTTTAGCACTACCTGCTATGTGGGTGAATTGATGAATACCATTCCACGTTCAACCTTTTCAGTGTTCCTTTTGTAGTGCTTTCAATTTCAGCAGGTTCGTTTAGCTCAAAAATCAGTAAACAATGAAAAAAGCAAATGAAGTCAGAAAGGGTTGAAATTATGATGTGGGCTTTGAATGGTGCATACTGAACCCCCGCACAAAAGTCTGGAGTTGAAATAAGTTAAAAAATGAAATGCCTTTGTAAGCAATGAGTTTTTTCGTCCAAAACCCTTATACTTCGAAATAGATTGTTCATTTTGTACACAAAGTTGCATCCAGTGGTGTGCCGTAACCCTCTCAACTTTAATAGCACACATGCCTATGTGGGTGACATGATGATACCATGCCAACTTTCAAACCTTTTAGAGTTATTTTGTTGTGCTTTTTATTTCACAGGGTCTTTATCGCAAAAAAAATCATTAAATTCATGACAAATAGCAAAATGCGTCAAAAGGGTGAAATTGATTGACGTGGCTTGATGGTGCATACTGAAGGCACAAAAATTCTGGGTAGAAATAAGTATAAAAAATGAAATCCTTTGTAACCATGAGTTTTCGTCCGAAAGCCCCTAATACTTCGAAAAGAAGGAAAAAAAGTTTTTTTGGGGTTTCCCCCCCCCCCCCCCCCCCCCCCCCCCCCACAATTTTTTGGTACACAATGCATCCTAGTTTTTGCCGTACCCCTTCAACTTCTTAGCAACATGCTATGTGGCGTGAAAGATGATACCATGCCCACTCCAACCTTTTCAATAGTTCATTTTGTAGTGCTTTTTCAATTTCACAGGGTCGTTTAGCTCAAAAAATCAGTAAATCATTAAAAATAGCAAATAGTCCAGAAAGGGTTGAAATTAATGACGTGGCTCTGAATGGTGCATACGATGCACACAAAACCTCTGGAGGTGAATAAGTTTAAAAATGAAATGCCGTTGTACAAGATGAGTTTTTCGTCCGAAACCCTGATTACTTCGCAAGAGATTGTCCATTTTGTACCCGAAGTCAATCCAGTTCTGCCGAACCCCTCTGCACGTTTTAGCACGGTATGTGGGTGAAATGATGATACCATGCCAATGCCCACTTTCAAAATCAACCTTTTTCAAAGTTTCTTTTGTAGTGCTTTTCAATTTCAGGGTTCGTTTAGCTCAAAAAAAAAATTCAGTAATCTTGAAAAATAGCAATGAGTCAGAAGGATTGAAATTGAATGTGCGTGGCTTTGATGGTGCATACCGAATGCACAAAAAGTCCTGGAGTGAAATAATTAAAAATGAATCCTTTGTAACAGATAGTTTCGTACGAACCCTGATATATACTACTTCGAAGAGAGTGTCCATTGTAATACCGAAGTGCAAATAGTTTTTGGGGAACGTTCCCTCCTCAACATTTTAGCAACAGCTATTTGGGTGACATGAGATACATGCCAACTTTCAACCTTTTCCAGATTCATTTTTGGTAGCTTATCAATTTCAGTCATTAGCTCAAAAAATCAGTAAATGCATGAAAAATATGCTAATGAAGTCAGAAAGGGTGACAATTGATGCCGTGGCTTTGAATGGTTGCATACTTGAACGCAAAAACGTCAGGTAGTTGAAATAATTTTAAACAAGAAATGCCTTGGTACAGATGAGTTTTTCCGTCCAAACCCTGATACTTCGAAAGAGATTGTCCATTTTTACACAAGTGCATCCATCAAGTTCTGCCGTAACCCGCTCAACTTTATAGCAACATGCGATGTGGTGAATGATGATACCAGGCCAACTTGTCAAACCTTTTCCCAAGTTCATTTTTTATTTCTTTCAATTTCCAGGGTCCTTTAGGCTCAAAAAAATCCAAGTAAATGCATGCAAAAATAGCAATCAAGAGTCAGAAGGGTTGAAATTTGATGACGTGGATTTTGAAATGGTGCATACCGAATGCCCCAAAGTCTGGAAGTTTGAATAAGTTTAAAATGAAATGCCTTTGTACCATGAGTCTTCGTCCCAACCCCCCGATACTTCGAAGAGATGTCCATTTTGGACATGGACGTGTATCCTAAGTTTTCTGCTGTAACCCTCTCAACTTTTTATCATCATACTATGTGGTTGCATTATGATACCATTCCAACTTTCAACCTTTTCAGAGTTCATTTTGTATGCGTTTCAATTTCAGGGTCGTTAAGCTAAAAAAAAATCAGTAAATGCATTTAAAATAGCAAATGAAGTCAGAAAGGGTTTGAAAAATTGAAGACGTGTCTTTGAAAATGTGCACTACTAACGCACCAAACTCTGAGTTGACATAAGTTTAAAAAATGAAATCCTTGTAACAGATATTTTTCGTACCGAAACCTGATATATCCTTCGAAAGAGATTGTCCCATTTTGTACACCGTGCATCAGTTTTTGGCCGTCCCCTCTCACAACTTTTTAGCACAAGCTATGTGGGTGATTGAATACCGTTCCACTTTCAACCTTCAGAGTTTCCATTGGTATTGCTTTCACTTTCAAGGTTTCGTTCATCTCAAAACAAATCAGTAAATTCATTAAATAGCAAACTAAGTCAGAAAGGGTTTGAAAATTGAAGACGTGGCTTTGAATGGTGCATAACTGACCTCACAAAAATCTGGAGATGAATAAGTTTAAAAAAATGAAATGCCTTTTGTAACAGATGATTTTCGTCCGAAACCTGATTATACTTCGAAGAGATTGTTCCATTTTTACACAAGTGCAATCCAGTTTTTGTCGTCACCGCGCTCAACTTTTTAGCACATGCTATGTGGTTAAATTGATGAATACCATGCCAACTTTCACATTTCAGTGTTCATTTTGTAGTGCTTCATTCAGGTTCGTTTAGCTCAAAAAATCAGTAAATACTGAAAATAGCAAATGAAGTCAGAAAGGGTTTTGAAATTGATGTGTGGCTTTAAATGTTGTCATACTGAACGCACAAAAAGTCTGGATTGAAATAAGTTTTAGAAAAATAAATGGCCTTGTAACGATGAGTTTTTTTCGTCCAAAGCCCTGATAATTCGAATGATTGTTCAGTTTGTACACAAAGTGCAATCCGTTTGTGCCGTAACCCTCTCAGACTTATAATCACCTGCTTATGTGGGTGAATGATTGATATCCCCGATCCAAGCCACTTTCAACCTTTTTAGAGTTTATTTGTTGTGCTTTTTATTTCAAGGTCGTTTATCTCAAAAAAATCAGTAAATGCATGAAAAAATAGCAAATGCAAAGTCAAAAGGGTTTAAAATTGATGACGTGGCTTTGAATGGTGCATACTGAAGGCCCAAAATTCTGGAGTGAAATAATTAAAACATGAATCCCTTTGTAACAGATGAGTGTTCGTCCGAAACCCTAATACTTCGAAAGAGATTGTCCTTTGGTACACGAGGGGCTTCCTGCAGTTTTTCCGTATACCGAACAAACAGAATCTCTCAACTTCCTCTTAG
>CM022298.1:660862874-660885775 GCA_011799875.1 Thinopyrum elongatum
GCATCCAGTTTCTGCCGTAACCCTCTCAACTTTTTAGCACGTGCAATGTGGGTGAAATGATCATACCATGCCAACTTTCAACCTTTTCAGAGTTCATTTTGTTGTGCTTTTTTATTTCAGGGTCGTTAAGCTAAAAAAAAATCAGTGAATGCATTAAAAATAGCAAATGAAGTCAGAAAGGGTTGAAAATTCATGACGTGGCTTTGAATGGTGCATACTCAACGCACAAAAAGTCTGGAGTTGAAATAAGTTTAAAAAAATGAAATGCCTTTGTAACAGATGAGTTTTCGTCCAAAACCCAGATATATACTTCGAAAGAGATTGTCCATTTTGTACACGAAGTGCAACCAGTTTCTGCCGTAACCGTCTCAACTTGTTAGCACATGCTATGTGGGTGAAATGATGATACCATGCCAACTTTCAACCTTTTCAGAGTTCATTTTGTAGTGCTTTTCAATTTCAGGGTTGTTAAGCTAAAAAAAATCAGTAAATGCATTAAAAATAGCAAATGAAGTCAGAAAGGGTTGAAAATTGATGACATGGCTTTGAATGGTGCATACTCAACGCACAAAAAGTCTGGAGTTTAAATAAGTTTAAAAAAATGAAATGCCTTTGTAACAAATGAGTTTTCGTCCGAAACGCTGATATATACTTCGAAACAGATTGTCCATTTTGTACACAAAGTGCATGTAGTTTTTGCCCCACCCCTCTAAACTTTTTAGCACATGCTATGTGGGTGAAATGATGATACCATGCCAACTTTCAACTATTTCAGAGTTCATTTTGTAGTGCTTTTCAATTTCAGGGTCGTTTAGCTCAAAAAAATCAGTAAATGCATGAAAAATAGCAAATGAAATCGGAAAGGGTTGAAAATTGATGACGTAGCTTTGAATGATGCATACTGAACGCACAAAAAGTCTGGAGTTGAAATAAGTTTAAAAAAATTAAATGCCTTTGTAACAGATAAGTTTTCGTCCGAAACCCTGATACTTCGAAAGAGATTGTCCATTTTGTACACGAAGTGCATCCAGTTTCTGCCGTAATCCTCTCAACTTTTTAGCACATGCTATGTGGGTGAAATGACGATACCATGCCAACTTTCAACCTTTTCAAAGTACATTTTGTAGTGCTTTTCAATTTCAGCGTCGTTTAGCTCAAAAAAAATCAGTAAATGCATGAAAAATAGCAAATGAAGTCAGAAAGGGTTGAAAATTGATGACGTTGATTTGAATGGTGCATACTGAACGCACAAAAAGTCTGGAGTTGAAATAAGTTTAAAAAATGAAATGCCTTTGAAACAGATGAGTTTTCGTCCAAAACCCCGATACTTCGAAAGAGATTGTCCATTTTGTACACGAAGTGCATCCAGTTTCTGCCGTAACCCTCTCAACTTTTTAGCGCATGCTATGTGGGTGAAATGATGATACCATGCCAACTTTCAACCTTTTCAGAGTTCATTTTGTAGTGCTTTTCAATTTCAGGGTCGTTAAGCACAAAAAAATCAGTGAATGCATTAAAAATAGCAAATGAAGTCAGAAAGGGTTGAAAATTGATGACATGGCTTCGAATGGTGCATACTAAACGCACAAAAAGTCTGGAGTTGAAATAAGTTTAAAAAAATGAAATGCCTTTGTAACAGATGAGTTTTCGTCCGAAACCCTGATATATACTTCAAAAGAGATTGTCCATTTTGTACACGAAGTGCATCCAGTTTCTGCCGTAACCCTCTCAACTTTTTAGCACATGCTATGTGGGTGAAATGATGATACCATGCCAACTTTCAACCTTTTCAGAGTTCATTTTGTAGTGCTTTTCAATTTCAGGGTCGTTAAGCTCAAAAAAATCAGTAAATGCATTAAAAATAGCAAATGAAGTCAGAAAGGGTTGAAAATTGATGACGTGGCTTTTAATGGTGCATACTGAACGCACAAAAAGCCTGGAGTTGAAATAAGTTTAAAAAAATGAAATGCCTTTGTAACAGATGAGTTTTCGTCCGAAACCCTGATAGTTCGAAAGAGATTGTCCATTTTGTACACGAAGTGCATCCAGTTTCTGTCGTAACCCTCTCAACTTCTTAGCACATGCTATGTGGGTGAAATGATGATACCATGCCAACTTTCAACCTTTTCATAGTTCATTTTGTGGTGCTCTTCAATTTCTGGGTCGTTTAGCTCAAAAAAATCAGTAAATGCATTAAAAAAAGCAAACAAAGTCAGAAAGGGTTGAAAATTGATGACATGGCTTTGAATGGTGCATACTGAATGCACGAAAAGTCTGGAGTTGAAATATGTTTAAAAAAATGAAATGCCTTTGTAACAGATGAGTTTTCGTCCGAAACCCTGATACTTCGAAAGAGATTGTCCAATTTGTACACGAAGTGCATCCAGTTTCTGTCGTAACCCTCTCAACTTTTTAGCACATGCTATGTGGGTGAAATGATGATACCATGCCAACTTTCAACCTTTTCAAAGTTCATTTTGTAGTGCTTTTCAATTTCAGGGTCGTTTAGCTCAAAAAAAATCAGTAAATGCATGAAAAATAGCAAATGAAGTCAGAAAGGGTTGAAAATTGATGACGTGGCTTTGAATGGTGCATACCGAATGCACAAAAAGTCTGGAGTTGAAATAAGTTCAAAAAATGAAATGCCTTTGTAACAGATGAGTTCTCGTCCGAAACCCTGATATATACTTCGAAACAGATTGTCCATTTTGTACACAAAGTGGAAGTAGTTTTTGCTGTACCCCTCTAAACTTTTTCGCACATGCTATGTGGGTGAAATGATGATACCATGCCAACTTTCAACCTTTTCAGAGTTCATTTTGTAGTGCTTTTCAATTTCAGGGTCGTCTAGCTCAAAAAAATCAGTAAATGCATGAAAAATAGCAAATGAAGTCAGAAAGGGTTGAAAATTGATGACGTAGCTTTGAATGATGCATACCGAACGCACAAAAAGTCTGGAGTTGAAATAAGTTTAAAAAAATTAAATGCCTTTGTAACAGATAAGTTTTCGTCCGAAACCCTGATACTTCGAAAGAGATTGTCCATTTTGTACACGAAGTGCATCCAGTTTCTGCCGTAATCCTCTCAACTTTTTAGCACATGCTATGTGGGTGAAATGACGATACCATGCCAACTTTCAAGCTTTTCAAAGTTCATTTTGTAGTGCTTTTCAATTTCAGGGTCGTTTAGCTCCAAAAAATCAATAAATGCATGAAAAATAGCAAATGAAGTCAAAAAGGGTTGAAAATTGATGACGTGTGTGACGTGCTTTGCATGGTGCCTACTAAACGCATAAAAAGTCGGGAGTTGAAATAAGTTTTTAAAAAATGAATGCCTTTGTAACAGATGAGTTTTCCGTCCGAAACCCTGTACTTCCGAAAGAGTGTCCTTTTTGTACACGAAGTTCATCCGTTTCTGCCGTAAACCCTCTCACCTTTTTAGCCCATGCTATGTGTGGTGACATGGTGATCCAAATGCCAACTTTCCAACCTTTTTCAAGTTTCCATTTTGTTTTGCTTTTCAATTTCAGGGTCGTTTACTCAATAATCATAAATTCATGAAATAGCAAATGAAGTCAAACGGGTTGAAAATTGATGACATGTCTTTGAATGGTGCATCTGAATGCACAAAAAGTCTGAGTTGAAATAAAGTTTAAAAAGATGAATTGCCTTGGGTAAACATATGAGTTTTCGTCCCAAACCCTGATACTTCAAAGATGAGATTGTCCATTTGTACCCAAGGCGCATCCAGTTTCTGCCGTAACCCACTCAAATTTTTTAGCACATTCCTATTGTGGGTTAAATGCTGCATACCATGCCAACTTTAAACTTATCAGAGTTCATTTTTGTAGGGCTTTTTCAAATTTTTCAGGTCGTTTAGCTCAAAAAATCGTAACATAACATGAAAATAGCAAATGAAGTCAGAAAGGATTGAAAGTTTGGTGACGTGCTTTGATGGTGCATACTTGGACCGCACAAAAAGTGGAGTTTAAATAAGTTTAATTAATGAATATGCCCTTTGTACAGATGAGTTTTTCGTCCGGAACCCTGATACTTCGAAAAGATTGTCCTTTTGTACACCGAAGTGCATCAGTTTCTCCTGCCTTAACCCTCTCAACTTTTTAGCACATGCTATGTGGGTGAAAATGATGTACCATGCCAACTTTCAAACTTTTTAGAGTTCATTTTGTAGTGCTTTTCAATTTCCAGTTCCCGTTTAGCTCAAAAAAAAAAAATAGTACATGCTTGAAAAATAGCAAATGAAGTGGAGAAAGGGTTGAACAATTGATGACGTTGTGTCCGATAGCATCACATAAAAGTACAACGTTTCAATGCCACAACCACTAACAACCCTAACATTACAAGATTCACTCCGATTTGTCCAAAGTGGGGACTTCCAGATATATAGTCCGAAACTCACTAGAGAAGCAAGTGGATACAGTGAAGCCGGTCACATCCCAGATGGGATCTTTGTTGTAAAACTTTTTCCTTCCACGTATGCCCTTTGCGCCGTACCCATGGGCAATCTTCATCATTTAACTGGATGCCTCGGGTTAATATTCACTGTGAAGGGAGACCTTTCATGAAACTTTTTCATAATCTTCTGACATGTCTGTCTTTCCATCCATCCCACGATGTTTCCTTTTCCCGGAAAGAATATGTGGCGCTTTGGCTCATCGTATGATGTTCTTCGCTTCCTTTCTTTCTTTTTCTCGTCTGGGTTAGACATGTCCCTTCACATAGAAAACCTGCGCCACATCATTGGTCAGGACGAATGGTTCTCTTCGTCTGCAAATTGTTGAGAATCCACTGTTGTCATTCGTACTGCGGGTCTCCGTTACCGCCGCCTTGTGTCGATTGACCCTTTGCACCGAACCGAAGGACCTTCAACCACGTCCCTAGTCAGTTCCTTATCCTCCCTCTTTGGTAACCTAATTTGTGTCCTTTCCCCTCTGGTTTGCTGCATCAAAGCGGACACCACTGTTTTGGTTGGTCTCTTTTTATCTTGGGCCGATATGTAAATTGTGTATTCCCATTTATCTCGTACCCTTTGAAAGTCATTATATCGCAACCGGAATGGGTAACTGGGACAACAAGTTACATGTCATCAAGTGGAAATTTTGTAGAACTGTGTAGTTGGTGCCTTGAGTGGAGATGCCCTTCCAAATTATTATTGCCTTTCGGTCCTAAAGCGTGCCATTTCCACCCGTCTGCCCATTATGCCGCGATTCAGGAACACCAATCGGATAAGTCAGGAATAAAGTCAACACAAAACTCATGACCTCCTCAATTGTCATGCCCTTGGAGATGCTTCCTTTGGCCTGCACTGTTATGACAAATTAGGGGTTTTCTTTAGACTCCCAGGAACCTTCTCGAAGGACTATGTGTAGAAATACGGACCAGAAAGGCAAGCGCTTTGCATAGGTTAATGTTTTAACTAGGACGTGCGTCCCATGATTTGCAGAGGATGGTGGGAACACCAACTCGAAACTGACAAGACCTTTGCAACCAATCAGTTCTCTAACCTTGGTATGATTTCTGGATCGATTACCTTCTGAGAGAATTGATTGAGGAATGCACATACTTCATACTGGCTAATTGGAACGTTTTCTGGTAGAAGCCCCTCCATGCAACCCGGGAAGCAGTTGCGTCATAAAATCACGTGGCAGTCCATGAGACTTTAAGGTTCTGGAACGTTTTTCTCTGCTAGTTATTAATCCCCTTTATATTTTTGACGAGAAGCCAGACGGGACCTTCATACTGAGCAGGCATTAAAGAAAGAATTTCCTTCTCTTGTTTGGTAGAGGTAGCTTGGCATGACCCTGATGTATGCCGTCTTTTCCGTGGATACGTTGTTGGTCCCTCCCGTGTCCTCGTGTAAATCGTTTGTCTTTTCCATACATGCCCAAGAAGCCAAGCATGGTCACACAAAGATTCTTCGTCACTGAAATCAGCATCACGTTGATTGCAGAGCCGGACCTCTAGGTCTTTCCAATAGGGTAGGTCCCCAAAATATAGAATTTCTTCTTCCCCATGGGTGCGCGTCCGTCAAGCGTCATTTTCGGAATAGATTGTCCCTCCGGACCCTTTCCAAAGATTACCCTTAAATCCTGACCTATCATGTACATCACACCAGTATGGTGGCTGGGCGTCGTCCGTGATCGCTCACCTTTGAAATTGCTTGCCTTCTTTTCTACGGGAATGCCCCCTGCTCCGAATAAATCGACGATGTCCCAGGTGCACTTTCTTCTTAACAATTATCCAATCTATCTGTCGGTATCTCCAAAACAGTGCGTGCAAATGCGCTATATCCCCTTGGTTGTAATGTCCTGAAAGGTACTGGAGCATCCAATCATTGATGGTCCAAACAGCAAACGCATGTAGGTCAATTCTTCCTGATTGTCCTCATCCCACGTACGTACACCTTTTTCATTCCCACAGCTTATACAGTCTACAACTAATGGCCTTATGGTTTACAACACATAAATGTCGTTGCCGGGTTGCTTACAGGGCCTTGGAAATGTGAATGTCACTGGCACTAATGTACTTCCCTCTTCTGCACAACCAAGGATGAAGGTTATACATACTAGAGTCACAGGCCAGGTGCTATGTTGCTGCTCTGCTCCCCAAAGGATTACATGCCATCTTCTCTAGACCAACATACCATACTTCCTTGCTTCATCTGCAAAGTTCCTCCACTCTTCCTCTCGATTTTTCCTCCACGGCGCCCCGTCGCGGGTACTCTCAACTTCCTGCTTTCTTACGGCTTGCTTTTGGTGCCATCCGCATATCACTTGGCATGCTCTTTGTTTTCAACCATGTTATTATAGGACATACCACATCACCTTAGCAGGAATCCTTCTTCCTGGGGCGCTCGCCCGCGACATCACCAGGTCATCGCGGCTGATCTTATAGCCAATGCACCGCATACCGGCATGCATTCAATCCTCGTAATCACCGCTGTAGAGGATGCCGTCCCATTAGGGCATGTATGTATCTTTCTGCACCTCTAATCCTAGGCAGACAGCCTTCCTTCTTCGTACCGTACGTGTCGGCAATTCATTGTCCCTTTTGGAAGCAATTTCTTTACCATTCTCAGCAACTTTCCAAATCCCTGTCTGGAAATACAACCGATTCTCCTCCTTCCATTGCAAAGCAATACCAGTGTGGTTGCCCAGCTTTTCTTGTCAGCTTCGCCATTTGGGTACAACATTTCCTTGTGGTCCCTCTAACCTCCAAACTGCAACTTCGCAACTTCGGCCCTCTCTTTTCCACTTGCGCATTTCTCTTTGCAATTCGCAATGCCCACCAAGATCATCAGCGGGCTCATCTGATGCTCTTCTTCAAGCTTCTTCCCGCATTGCTGGCTCAGCTTCTTCCCCCTTGTTGTACCATCGTATTCAGGGAACCCATGGCCAGGATCGCTTGTCGTCTTCCCTCTTCTTCTTCATTGTCTTCCATCATAACCCCTCTTTTCCTGCTTGGGCCAACATTATAGTTGGGGCATGAAACCGTCCCAACAGGTGGACCTGAATGGTTCTTGACTTAGAGTAATTCTGATCATTTCCCTTAACACGCCAGCACATGGACAATACATAAAACCATACGCGCCGCCTTTGTTTAGCATCAGCCGCAAGCAGAAAAGTACGCACACATGAACGAACTGGGGAGAGCCTTGGTCATCGTCCTCCCTTGCCGTCTCTCTTCTTACAGAGCACCGAAAAGACCAAATTTAAATACAAGTTCATACATAACGTTTCATACACACTTATTCTCATAAACACATACAAACCCTCTGCTTAAAGCATTTAAATGCAAACCAATGGCGATCCAAAGATCGCAACTAAGGAACATTGATCCACCTCATAATGATACCAATCCCCCTCACTATCAATGGCATATTTTCTAATCTTGCTAATCTTCACCGCATTTTCTCCATCTTGCTCTTGTTGATCAATCGACGGACATCGGCAACATACAACTCCAGTTGTCCCATCTTCTCTTCTTCATTCTTTTTCAAATTTTTCTTTCAAATACTCCATTTTCTTTTTTACCCTAAAATTTAAACCTCTTCGACAAGGGGTTCGGTTTGGAATTTACGGTTCCACATACCTCCAAATAAAAATATCTATGGTCGTTGCTGGGCATAATTTGTCTAAACCATAAATGCACAACATGTTTTATAAAAATAGAATATACCACAATCCGAATCAATAAACCGAACAAGGGCCGATCGGGACGGAATCAACCACCATGCCACTATGTATAACAAACAACGTACGGGTTAAGAAAATTAAAATACAAGTAACTACTAAATCACACAAAATGATTTTTTTAAAAGGAATAAGAAACAAAGGCCCACCAAGGTGGTGCCTGCGCTGGGACGTTGCGGGCGTCGACGTGGTTAGGACCGGGACGGGAAGGCACTAAGTAAACCACACCTACATATGCAAACTAAGAAGTTAATTTGTGAGCTCAAATTGATCCAATAAACTACCACATAATTACTCCTAAACTACAACCCAAAGCACTATCCTTATAGAGCATTGCAATAGCTAATCTAGCAATGAGAGATGAAAAGGACAAGTTGCTAACCTTTTGTGAAGACTTGATGGATGGGGGTCCTTCCAAATCCTACAAATTTTTGGAAAAAGGATTAGCTCGAGCACTGGGGAAGAACAGAGGAATGGAATGAATGAAAGGGGAAAACAGAGAGAAATGGGCTCGGGCCTCCGACGAAGGGTTTATATATAGTCACATTTATTCAGGTTGGTTATACAACCTGGACTAAAGGGTCACCTCTAGTACCTGTTCCTGACACGAAACGGGACTAAATGTGCTCGTGGGGCCCCAGCCTGACCCACCTGCCACCACACTTTTAGTCCCGTTGGTCACAACCAGTACTAGAGGTTCAACGACGACCAGGACTAATGATGGCCGCCCACCTAGCCGTTGGAAACCGGCACTATGGTCACACATTAGTGCCCGTTCCGTAATTGGAACCGGGACTAATGAATGGGAACATTAGGTCGTTTTTTCTCGTAAGTGTAAAAATGCCCTCGCACGTTCCTTTTACTAGGGCGCTATGGGTTTGGACATGCATGAACCGATCAATACACTAACCCATCCCAACGTAAGCTCCAGTCGCCTCGCCTCCAGCCCAACTTGGAGGACGCTAAGCAAACATCCTCGTTAACAACACACCGAAACTTTTTTTGACTTATCGGTGGCAATGGGCCGGGAGGGGGGGGGGATTAAATTGTCGACAACTGTAAGAGCAATTTCAATGACAACAGGCAGAAAGTCTCTCCCTTAATAGATATAGATAGATAGATAGAATTTGGTTGTTTTGCTGTCTGCAGCGATGCCTATGCACGTCTCCACCTGCAGGGGCCCCGAAACGGGTCTGGCCCAATACCCACTTGTCGTGTCAATGCTGACGTCAGGATGATGTCCGTGCCTTCTTTCTTATTTTTATTTTTTTGTTTCATTCACATCCTTTATTTTTGTTTTTCTAATTTTGTTTATTTTTTTTTATACCAAAAATGTTTTTACAAATTTTTAAAAAAAATTTTAGTCTTTGCGTCACTTGAAAAATGTTAAACGTGTACAGAAAAAATGTTTCTGATGTTGCCGACATGTAATAACCTAATGAAAACAGATAATATTTATCATCTATTCAAAACTATATAACCTTGTGTATGAATTTCTTTTGCGACAATTAAATATGTCACCATTTAAAAAACTGTACTTTCATTGTTTAATGTTAGCAAGTAAAAAACATGTTTGTGGTAAATTTCACTATAAATTTTGGTTCATCAATTGAAAAGATGGTTCATCAATTTTAACAAAATCTTTACAAGTGTTCAAAAATGTTTTGTGTCTTTTGAAAAAAAATGTCTGCTGCATATTTAAAAAATGTTTTTTTTTATATTTTGTAAAATGTATTGAAAAAGTTTTTAACAAGGTATTTGAAGAAAATTATCTTTTTGTAAAAATTTAACCTGTATTTGAAAAATGTTAAATATTATAAAAAATGTTTATCTGTCTACCCCACAACCACGTGTCGCACAACGTAGAGATGTGTTTTATTTTTACAAAAAAAAAGCAAGAAAAAATCAAATAACCCCGACAAAAAATAAAAACAAAACACAATCGAATAAAGAACCCAGAAACAAATAAAAGAAAAGCAAAGTTTGTATACACCCCAAAAATTTGAATCATGTTTTTACTAAATAAAATTTGGCCAGAAATTAAAATTTCGATTTTTGCTAGGTCTTTTCTAATTCAGAACGATTTTCTGTTTCTTGTTTTTCAAAATTTCTTCCCCTCCATATAGAAATTTTTGGAGTGAATATTGTGGCTGTGTAGTTTCTTAAACCATTTCATTTATATTTATAACGTAGGAAATTAATTTTTCATAATAAAAAAATTTCCCCAAAACAATATCCTTTTAATAGCTATTTCAATACTTTAAGTGCTTGTTTGCACTACAACCATTTAATCTTTCTTCCAAAATTTCCACAAAAATTATGAGAGGTCAGTAGCCTCACAGAGTCACTTTTATGCACAACCTAACTAAAACCTAACTTGGTCTTTTGGAAGTTTTGAGGTGAATCCAGTGAAACCACCTCTTCCAATTCTGTCCCCATTTTTCTTCGGTTACAACTACAAACCCCAATTTTCCTTGCTCCAAAAATTCTGAAATTTTCCACTTATAGGCCTCCAACCAAACCCTTAACTCCAAAAGCTCAGCCCTATTGAATTTTTGTAAAGCCACCACATAACCTCCTGTTTTTTTTTCTGTCCAGAAATGAATTTCTGGCATAACTTGCACTAGCAAGTATCTCTTTTTTGCCAAACCAACTCCACCACCATCTCTACCATCCAAAGAGACATCACCCGATACTTTTTAACAGCTACATTTTTTTCCTAGGATACCTTAGCATCTCACACCACCTTGTGGTCATGACAGAATTTGCATCTTGCCTGAACTCCATGTGCCACTGGATTCCTATGCTGAACTAACTTGTCCATCATCAGCAACCATCCACCACTAGCACCATTCTTTAAATTGAAAAACAACTTGTTTAGGTCCCCTGTGGATGCCATTGGCAGGTCATCGAACACCTTATGGCGCACTGCCAGAGCGTGGCCAGACTACCCGTTTGGCACTGTCCGGCATCGCCACCACACACCGAAATTCTACTAACTGCTGCCGCCTGCACGGGAGCCACCCCCAGCTAGCTTCGCGAGGAAGTAAGAAGTCTCGCCGACACCCCACCCTGGCCTCTGGCGCCGCCCTCCACTGACCAGCCGCGCCATCCGACACACGCCCTTCGCTGTCCACCCCAGGCGCAAGCCACCTGGCCGTTCCCGAGCTAGCCAACCACCTCCTCCGCCATTACTGAGAGATGCCACCATCCGCACCTACCCCCACCGCTCCATCCCCAGGCCCTTGCACCGACTAAGCCCCGGCAATGGCCGCCACCGCAATCCATTGGGGTACGCACCGTCCTGATGCGTGGTCTCACCCTGAGCCGGCCAGCCCCGCCCTATCATTAACACACTGGCCCAAACCACCGACTCCCCCACCCGCCAGCCCGTAGCTGCGCCCCCTGGCACTTCAGCATCGCCCCTAGCCACCGCCTTCATTTGCTCGGGCACGGCACCGCCATGGCCCACTTTGGTGCCATCCAGAGCTGCCATCACGCCCCCGCTCTTATTATGGACGGCCCACCGCCCACACCTACCACCCCTCCCGACCCCATGTGCCCTCACTGCCTCGAGGCACCATGACGTTGCCGCCCCTGCCCGTGTCAATCCTTGGAACCCCACAGAACTTGACGTCGCACTCTATATAAGGCCACCTCGAGCTTGCCGCGCCCACAACGACAAGCACACCTCCCTCCTCCCGAATCCCTCCAGCCAACTCCTAGTAGACCCGCAAATGGCTGTCCCTCATTCGTCTCCGATAAGCCACGGCCACCGCCTCTTTCCGATGATTTCCACCCTCCAGTGCCTCCCCCTCCCCATTTTCCTTCACCAATGGCCTCCTGGAGTACCCCCGCGGTCCTCAATACATCATTTCCGCCGAAATGGCCCGGGACGAACGCCCAATTTGCCTCCGCCGGAGATCTTCGGGGATCCATGTCGCCGCGAGATAGGGCCCCCTTCCGGCCTTCAAGGCCACCGGGGGACCTGCATGAGCCTCCTGAGCTCGATGGTGAGCTCAGCTCACCAAGGGGCGCCTCCATCACCGGCACCGGTCTCCGGAGCTTCTTCCCCTTTTCTGTCAGGCGCGCGCGGTGAGGGAAGAGGACCAACCCACAGTTGGGTCCCCACACTGTCGGTGAGTCACCGTTCCGGGCCCCTGGCTGTGCTCTGGCTCGGCCCAGATGCGTCGATTAGCTGGCCCTCTCCGCCCGGTGCGCCCCCGCCAATCAGTTGCTTTGTCTTTTTCTTTTAAAGTTACTTAATAATTTCCACAGCAGCCATTCAAATCCAACTGATGATTGAATTTCTTGTTAACTTTTAAAACTATGCTCTATTATTCTAGCTAGGGTGAACAGATTTTCCTTAGCATAGTTTTTTGTTGGTCTAATTAAATAGTCCATTTAGTCATTTCTTCCACCTTAGAAATTCTCCTAATATTCCATATGAACTACAAATAAATTGGATTCTTTTTCTTTTTTCCTTAGTTTTTTTCTTCCTACTTTATTTTAGTATGTATTTCAAAAATTTCGCAAACAACTTTTTAGCACTGTTTTGGGTTTTACATGTAATTGAATCTTTTGAAAATAGGAAATGGAGGGGAAGAGAAACTTTCAAAGTCTGGAATGCGACCCCACCCTTCTGCTGCTCAGGCAAGCACTGAACACTTGATCTGGTGAATGTTTGGTATTGCTAGCTAGAGTATTTGAATCGGCTGTGGTAATTTTTGAATGACGTATCATATGGCATATTTTTGCTGCATAACCCATTACTTTTTTTGTTATCTATGAGGTATCTTGAGCATGGTTTATTTTCATATGAACTATGTGGGTCCAGACTAGTCTGCAGGAAAAATCAGCCCAGAAAAGTGCCTGAGCTGAAATCTCTTTGAGACGAAATGAATCATAAGAGGCATGTTGGGACATGCCCCAGATGTTAACCCTGTTGGGGGCCAAACCAAGGAAATATATGTGCTAATCACTGCGGGAAAAATTAAACCTCCTGACTTCGACCCCCGTAGATCGAGTCTTGTGTCCGTTAACCCCAACTTGTTTCGTGCTGCCACTTGTCCCTGCCACAGCAGGTACGGTTCAGTGCTGTTAACCCTTTTCCGTGCCACGCCCGTACAGAGAGCCACTATGAGGGTTTTTCCACGGCCATGGCCTAAATCCCTGTCCTCGGGCCAGGGGGCATGGGTGTTTCCGTTGTAGCCGAAGGGGGGCACCCATTGGAATCCGCGCGTATGAATAGTGATCCATTCTATTTCGAGATTGTTGTCTCCCCGAACTTAAATTTTTCTGGAAACGATGCTTTGGGTGATTCCTGGCGTCGGACTGTTAATCTAGTGGGGTGTGGTTAAGGTGTTTTTTTAGCCCGAGACCGTAATGGTAATTTATTCAGTGTCACGGTACTTACGAGAGAAACCTTTTACTTTATCTTGTGGGTAAAAAGTACACCCTCGTGCAGAGTTTTAACGCTATTCGAATAGCCATGTCCGGGTTAAGGACTACATCTGGGTTGGTCAAGTGTCTTTCTGAGGTCGGTCCTTCGGAGGAAATAATTAAAATTGAGCATCGAAATCAACTTATCCCGGAATATTATGACTCACCAATGCTGGTCATGAATTATTTGTACAACTGTTGGAATATTTTTTGATGCTAATGTTATTATTGTGGACTAACCCTGTTTCTCTTATTTTACATGTTTCCTGAGTGTCCTCATGGGCTGGCTGACACTCGAGCACTCAGTTTTATTTTCAAGACCATGTCCGTGGCGTCCCCCCGAGTTCTCAGGCGGTCTACCACACGCCACATTCTTGTGGATACTCGATTCGCATTTCTTTTCCAGACCCCCGTGGCATCACTTTTTTTTCGGCCACCGACTGGCATTTCTTTTCAAGACCTAATCCGGGCGTCCCTCGATTTTCCTCAGGCTGTCAATCCACGCCACTACTCTTGTGACACCCCTATTGCAATTTCCTTTCACGACCCTCTTCTGTGGCGTCCCTCTAGTTCTCAGGCGGTTCTGTCACGCCAATACTCTTGTGGATACCCGATTGGCATTTCTCTTATATTCTTTCTCGTACCTTCCTTGTTTTATGACTAACATGTTTTTATTATGTCTCTTTTTATGTTTGTCACTAACAGGTTATATTTACGTTTTCTGCACCTATTATTGTTTATCATGCCATCCTTTAAATTTTTCTGATTTTCAGTCAGCATGGGCAATAAGCATTTAATCCATCATGAATCATATGCATTCGATATATCCTTTTGTTCATGATTTTTGCGAGTACTTCCAACGTACTCACATGCTTGTCCCTGGCTATTTACTTGGCCAGATCAGATTTTCAGCGAGGAGTACTACCACAACCGTCCACCACGGAGCCTAGGATATCAGCTACTCGGGATAAGGTTTCCAGGTAGCCCGTTCCTTGGAATGGAGCCCCATCGCCGTTGGAGACCACGCTACGCTTTTCCATCATCCATCTCCCAGAATCATTGTTGTATTAGTTACCTTATGAATCTTGTATCCAATTCTTGTAATTGCTTGGTATCTATAACAAGGATGTGTCCACTAGTAACGGGTAATTCCTGGCTGGTGATGACATGAGGGGTTAATTTTTGGGACGGTTGTGCCCTTCCGAAATCCACCCCGACACCTTGGTATCAGAGCCAGGCCTGACATTGCTATCCTATCTTTTTCCTGGTGCCCCATTAGCCTTAGGTCCTCCACACCATCCCCATCCTTCTGTGTTCTTAGTCCAAGCCCGTCCTACCGACAGCCTGCACTGCCAGCCGACACCTTTTAGCTTCGGTGCCCACAACCTATCTCCCTACAATCTCCCCTACCGACAACCCCAGTAATACGTCACATTTTGTGATTTATATCTGCGACAGTTGACTCGACCACTCTAGAATAGAGCTGATACCCAGACTTGGGTCACCCCTGCCTAAATTATATGTTTTTCCTAGCCCAGGCAACGATTATAGGAGACCAACTCTCGTAACAAATCAGCATGCCTCACCTTTGTATAATGCGTCCACCACCCTTTACCCATGTCGCCCTTGGGATTCATCTGAGAACCCAAGATGCAACCCCGCAGGGTTCTGTCAAGAGTTCACCCGTACACTCTTGGTTCCACTCAACCACCCAGTACGAGCTGTCAAATCGAGTAATCACCCCAACACCCTCGAATATGGGCAGGTGCGCCATCCCACCATTGACCCAAACCCAGGCCATACAAGTTTTCGTCTTCATCGGGAAATCTATCCAACTTCCAGAATTGCTATAGAAATTGCCTGCCTATGAAGCAATTAACCCTCCCTCCAGTTTTTGTATGCCTTCGTGCCACGAACGGGGGTCTTACTACTTCCCGACCGTGCCAGCACCCCAGAGACGAAGCATACTTTCCTCCCTTCAGACAAATCAGAAGAGAATCCAATGCTAGCCAACCTGTTCAATATGTCATCTCACAAATACGTTTTGACCAGCAAGTGATGGACTTCCTCAGACTCTTGCTGTTCTGAATCCTCGATTCGCCATCCGGCGGACCAGGGCTGTTGCCACGACCAAGGAGGGAACGTTTCTTCGACTCCTCCCATCCACTTTCTCCGGGGGAATAAAGATTGTGTTTCCACCAATGCGTGGATATTTCTCAGGACCCTATCGAGTTTTACTTTGTACCGTAGAGAACCATGGTTGTGTTCCGTTAGTCTAGCGTTATTGCATAATTTGATATCTTGTTGCAATCTTAGGATTTACCCTATGATGAAATTTTGATTGCAGTTATTTTGTTACCATAACACATTCCTAGGGACAGCGTAGGCATAGCGCCGGGTTAAATGCTTAGCAGTTAGCGCGGGTGGTCCCGCGTTACGATACGTGCGCATCAGCTAAACTCTTATCAGTAGCGGGGTTTTGACCCCTCTAACTGCTATTGAGGATAGCAGTAGCGTCGGTCTCCAACAGCGCTGCGTCTAATAGCTGTAGCGCCCTTGAACAAAGAAGCGCTATTCAGCTAAGAACTCCTTCGCTAAAGCCCCTAACCCCCCGCGCTACTGTTAATTTTTTTTGAGTTTTCTGAAATTTTTTTTCTGCTCCCAGATTTTGTGCTGCTGAATTTTGTTTTAGGGGCCTTTATACAATAATCTCTAGCATATCATACACATACAATGTAATCATAGCATATAACATACAAATAGTCCCTCATCAAATCATGTCATCAGCCATAATCATCATCCCACACAAAGTGGTCTCTCGTCATCAGCTGAAATAGCGATACAAGTCTCAAATACTTGCACTACATCGTTATCCATCAACAATGATATAACGCGAGAAGAGCTATCACTATGATGTGAGAGCGGAACTATGGCAGTACATGAGCGGCGGTTTACGAGTCCCTCTCTCGCCGAAGCGTGAACCAAGTAGCTAGCTTTCTGCTTCTTGTCTGCTTTTGAAGCCCTTTTTATGGCTGGCGCCAAGACCCCATCCCTCGCGCCGGACACTCAGGCCCTCGTCCGTACACTCCCGGAACCTTCCCCTTTGTACAACTACATACACTGCTTCTTCGCCATCAAGATCTAGGTTACCTGTTAGAGATTCATCTTCATCAGAGAATAGACACTCTATGCCAACAAACTATACTAGAGCAACAAGAAAAAGAAAGGTTATCAACTCGATGCAACACAAAAACAAACATATAGTAACGCAAACTAATTACTATAAAAATAGAGGTAACGCAAGGTTCCTCGTACCAACTAACAAAGTAAGCATTACGCAGTTCGGCAGGGACCTGGACATCAAAAGTTTTCATCGCTACAGAAAGTATACAATTCAACCACACTATCTCATCATCGGCACGTAAATCCTAGAAGTTCCTCCTTTCCATATCATCAAGGCATTGGCCCTAGCTTCCTTGACGGTGTGAGGTCCTGATGTTGCCAATGCCTATGCGAGTTCATACTTCAGCTCGCGAATATAGGGCCGTGGTGGAACATCCCCCTTCTCATCGACGACTTTCTTTCATGATGATCGTCGCAATGTCCCCTCTGGATCCGAAAAAGTCCATCTCTAAGTTTATATATCCTCTTCTCCATGAGATTTCTACCCACTTGCGGATCTGATCATCGGTTCTGCTTGTCATGCGAGCTGTTGTGAGCCGTTCCTGAAATCCTCTGAATGGAGTAGTAGAATCCTCGTTCTTGCTTGGTGTTTTGGACATGGAAGCAGCAAAAGTTAGTTTTTTAATGCTAGAAAACCCAACTTCTTATCCCCTTTATTTCCTGATCTCGGGCCACCCTAATGCTGAAGTCCTTGGAGAGCATCGCTAGAATATCATTAGTGGGTTGTTAGTCCCTTCTTCTCTAGTTTCTGGTAGGGTCCCGAAATCACTGCGTGGGGAGACTCGCGGTAAAGAACGATAGACGGCGCGCCCGTTGCTGCGGGAAAAACCCTCAAATTATTCTCCATATGAGCGATGAAGGAATGATTGAAATGCACGAAAGTGGTTTGTCCGGCACTGACTTACTTTGTATGAGAAGGATGAGGAAATTTCCCTGGTCCTTATTCTGTACCATGAAGTTTTGGAGGTACTCCCTAGCAGTTTCACGCTCAAAGTCGCCGAGACTCAAGAAGGGACTGCGTCATGTAGTATGGATCCGCCCCCAATTTGCGGACTTCTTCTCGCTTCATGACGGATCTCATATGTAGCGCAAAAGGTGGACGATTGTAAGCCTTGTTAGGAAACATCTCGAGATATGGGTCAAACCTTAGGAAGAGCAACCTCCGCGAGCCATTGTCGACTTAGCTTCCCCTCAGGCACCAGAGCCCGCGTAATGTCCGGATATCCTAGATCCTTCGAGTCCTAGTTGGCTTTCTCAATCGATAGCACATTGTCGTGCATTCTCTGAAGATCCCCTGATTGTGCCTGCCACGGTTTCGCGGTAGCATCGCTCGCCCGTGACATGAACATGCCGCACCTTTGACAATGGGCGAATAGATGAATATCCATACAGCATGTTACACACGCTCGGCAAATCTGCTGTTTTGGCTGCTATTTGCTTTGGCTTGTTTGTTAGGCATCTGAGCCTATCTTCCCGCCGTCTCTTCCTCGCTTTTTCTTGGGCCGAACCTTCTAGACCTTCCTTAACCCCTGCCCCAGTGTTTGTCGGGCTAAGCACTGTACAACCCCCGGCTAGTTGAGCCTGTGTTGAGGCGGCATCTTCAGGCGTGTCCTGTGAGAATTTCATGAAGAGAACTTCTTGCAATCCCTGCTAGGACGTTCCTGCCCGTCAATCATCCCATATTCCTCATCAGCAGGCTGATGCCCGATTCCGTCATAGGCTGACTCATCCTATCTAAGACACTGCCATAAGGCCCTTAATTGAGGGAACTCATTGGGTCCCTCCACCTTCCACCCTCCATCGCTCATTCATTCTTTGTTTCCTACGGGGGCAATTACATCAGCCACTATTGGACCCCTTAAAAATCACGCCGTCCGCCGTCTCACCCACCCTACCGGTGCTGGTAATTGCGTAGGCGGGGTGGTGGTCGCCATACATGCTTGTTTGTGTTTGGTTATTGGTGTGCTCTCGCCGGCCCAGACGAAGAAGATTTTCTGCCATAGCAGCACCCAACCCTTTGCAGCTTCCACCCGCAGCGGGGTCTCGTCGTCCCTTCCCCGAGCCGTACTGGAAGGAGGCAAATCCTCGTGCCCCGATTTCCACCTCGACAAGGTAAACCCTTAAGTGGCCCAACTTGCATCGGCTGGTTTGTGGGCACGTGAGTTCCAATGGCTATCGTTATCACCCCCTTTCCCACGTCACCTTCTGGCCTTTGATAAAGTAGAGTACGTTGGCACGTGGTTTTGTCGGCCGCAACACTAGCTGCGGCTAAAACATCTGAAGGCAACGAAAATGAAATATTTCGAGATATTATATGTTGGTTGCTACATCAATTACCTTGAGGGCGTCGAGCTCAGCCAAGACTAAGGCCCGCCTAGCATGCCGAGATTGAGGACGGGCTGCTATAGCGGGTGCGGTGCGGGGGCGAGAGCAGGCCCGTTTGCGTGAGCATGTTATGGTGCGGTGGTGGTTTGTTTCATCGAGTTGCTCCGACGAAACTGGGCATAGGGGAAATCATAATCGTCTTGTCTGGATTTTCCTCGTCCAGTTGATATACCTAAACCAAGTTGTAGCTAAACAAAATCTTTCTGCAGGCATGTACAGCCCCCCTTTTTTTTTTTTTTTTGTTTTTTTTGCATCGAGCCTGCTGTACAGCAACTCTTTTCTCCTCGGCGCTTTTTTTTCACGTACTCGCCTGCTTTTTGTTCTCGAACACAAGCTTCACCTTCTCGTCGATGTCCGCCCTGACTAAACTTATTTTTCTGCTTTCTTGGCCTCCGGGCCCTCGTTGTAAAACACCTTCCACATGGCGCCATCTCCGGTGCCGTGCACACATCCTAATTGTGGCCGTGGCCCAAAGGGATTCCCCCTTAAGTTTCGTTCACGGCCCGGTTTGTATGGGGTGGGCCCACTTGGGCCTCATCGGCGAAGTAGGGCTTTCGGCTACAAGCTGGTGGTTGTCTTTCTCCTGCAGAAGGAACGTGAACCGTTTATGATGTGTAGTCACTTGGACCAGGGGGGAGCTAATGTAAGTTGGTACAGAATAATTACCAGTATTCTAATCAATCTCCCTCATGATTTGGGGGTCCGTGTAAAAAACCTTCTTTTCCTTGTCCCCCTTGAGCGGCCCGGATGAAGTCACGCTCCAAGGGGTTGGTTGACTTCGGAAGGTGTTCCTGGAGTCCCCTCTGCTTCATGTTTCCGCGTCCTCCTTATCCCATTGGACTTTATGCCAGGTAGCTGTAACCCAACAAGTATCCGGATGCAACCAGTTTTCGAGGTAGGTATTCAACCAATTAATAGATTCGACACAAGGGGAGCAGATATTTGCAAGTATTAGCAGTGGAGTGGTCAATTCCCCAAACCTGGAGATTAATTACTGCAGCAAAGTGATCAGTACAAAGTAGTATGGTAGTTTTTTTTGATAATACTAACTAGCTGCAACAATAAAACGATAATAGTAATAGCCGTGATTTTGTAAGCACGTGCAACAAGTAACAGTAGTCAGTAACTTAGCAAGATCAATAGGTAAGAAAATCGTATGCATTGGATCCGGTATTTGTTTGGGATGATAGTCATCATGTGACCAGTCTAACCTAAGGCGATACGGCACACTCCAGTTTCATAATATAATGTGGTATGTATTCCGTAAATAGTCATACGTGCTTAGGAAAGAACTTGCATGACATCCTTTTGTCCACCCTCCCGTGGCAGCGGGGTCCTATTGGAAACTAAGGGCTATTAATGGGCCCTCCCTTTTAAGAGAACCGGAACAAAGCATTAACACAGCGGGAATACAATGAACTCCTCAAACTACGGCATCACCGGAGTGGTCCCGACTACTTCCTCCGGGGTTTGCCGGATCATACACATAGTAGGTGGACTATAACTTGCAGATCGGATCTAGAAAAAGGGTATAATGTTGATAACATAAACAGTTCAAATCTGAAATCATGGACCCGGGTGTGCCCATATTTGACAAGTCATTAAGCTGGCAAAGTCAAGCAACAGCAGCTCATAACATAATGGATCTAGGGATCACCTCTAACAAAACTAACTCGATTACATTATGAATCTCAATCCCACTCCCACCGCCAGCGAGACTACGAAGGAAATTACTCACTCCCGGTGGTGAGCATCATGGAATTGCGATGGAGAGGTTGGGTTATGACGAAGAACGAGATCCCCCTCTTCGGAGCCCCAAACGGACTCCCGATCTGGCCTCCTGATGAAAGGAACATGATGTGAACTGCGCTCCGTCTCATGGAACGCGGTAATTCTTTTCTCCCCTATTTTTTTTTTTCTAGAAATTAGATTTTATAGAGTCGGTTCAGTGTCAGCGGGGCCACAGGTGGGGACAACCCACCTGTGCGCGCCTGTGGGGGCCAGGCGCGCCCTTGTGGGTGTGACCACACATTGCCCCCCTCAGGTGCTCTTGGCTCCGTAAATTCTCTTTTATATATAAAAAATCCTCGAAAGTTTCGTTCCATTCCGAGACTTTTATTTCTGCAACAAAAACAACACATGGTAGTTCTGATGAAAACAGTGTCAGTCCGGGGTTAGTTTTCATCATTCACATCATGCAAGTTTAGAGTCCAAAACAAGAGGAAAAGCATTAGGAAAAGTGATACTTTTGCCGAGACGTAATCACTCCCCCAAGCTTAAACCTTTGCTTGTCCTAAGCAATCAGTGTGATAAACGAAAGTGAAAAAGAAAAAACTTTTTACGAACTCTTTGCTCTTGTTTTTGCATAAATAGCTTAACAGCACCCAGTTTTCAGCCAATATTAATAACTAACCATGTCGACAATAACTCCCTTAAAAATATATTACTCATATCAATGTAATAATCAGCTGGCGAGTAAATAATAAGAATATATCAAACATCTACAACGTTATCAAAACACTCATGATATAATATGACAATAGTGTACTCGCTAGCCCTTTCTGGACCCGCAAAACATAAATGCAGAGCACCTCCAAAGTTCAACAGCGACTAACCAGGTAATTCATGGTAGAAAAGGAAATCCAGTCAATGAATGCACCCAACATAAATCTACACACAATGCATCATCATGACATCAGTGCTCTCCGGTTCCCTGGCGCTTTATTTTAAAGGTGAAGACATCAACATAAAAGTAAAAGATAGCCCCTTCGCAGAGGGAACAGTGATTTGCAGAGGTTCCAGAGTTCCAAGTTTTTTTAAAACAGAGGTAAATGGATTTTTGGAGATTCACCCTTCCATTTAACTACTTCAGACTATCAGTTAATCAATATTTCCATGCTAAAACCATTAAGTGGCGTCCCAGCGATAAAAGGAAAGATTTACTCATTGGGAGTTTTTTGTTTGCTTATTTTAAGAGCTTAATTCTTTTTGCAGTTTGGGACTCGTCATCCCTACTCCGCCATCTCTCGGCGATGGCGAGTAATAAACACTCGACCTGAGAATCACCCGCTTAGCAATGGAAGATACCCGCTACCTCCCTGTCATCCCTTAAACGATCCAGGCAACACAAAAGGATTTATTTATTTGAAGTTTTTTTAGAGGTGGCACATGCAAATTTCTTAGGAACGGCAGGGCAATCCGCGTAATAGGTAGGTATGGTTGGACCTCATCTAGAAATAACTTGTTTTCAAGGTTTTTTGATGTACAGCAGAATTCCCCTTAGTACAGGCGAAGGCTAGCAAAATGGTTTGAGAAGCGTCCATCTAAGAGCACAACGTTCATGAACTGCATTATGCATAAGTACATTGGACACGAGCATAGTAGATATGAACACCGAACATAAAAAAAAAAATATCATGATGCTATGTTTGGTTTGATGTCAACTACATGCATGAACATGTGCCAAGTCAAGCCAATCGAACATTCAGCGGAGGATACCATATCATCAATACTACATCACACCTTTTAACGCAATGTTTGGCACTACTATAATCTTGATCCAACTCCGAGCTACTTATGCTGGCAGAGAAACTTTAATCTCTAATTGTCATTGCAAACCTGTTTTACATCCATAATAGGCTGAATCATGGATCTAGGTTAAACATAGTTACAAAAACAA
>CM022298.1:660887445-660961631 GCA_011799875.1 Thinopyrum elongatum
ATAAGTTTAAAAAAATGAAATGCCTTTGTAACAGATGAGTTTTCGTCCGAAACCCTGATATATACTTCGAAAGAGATTGTCCATTTTGTACACGAAGTGCATCCAGTTTCTACCGTAACCCTCTCAACTTTTTAGCACATGCTATGTGGGTGAAATGATGATACCATGCCAACTTTCAACCTTTTCAGAGTTCATTTTGTAGTGCTTTTTAATTTCAGGGTCGTTAAGCTCAAAAAAATAAGTGAATGCAATAAAAATAGCAAATGAAGTCAGAAAGGGTTGAAAATTGATGACGTGGCTTTGAATGGTGCATACTGAACGCATAAAAAGTCTGGAGTTGAAATAAGTTTTAAAAAATGAAATGCCTTTGTAACAGATGAGTTTTCGTCCGAAACCCTGATATATACTTCGAAAGAGATTGTCCATTTTGTACACAAAGTGCATCCAGTTTTTGCCGTACCCCTCTGAACTTTTTAGCACATGCTATGTGGGTGAAATGATGATACCATGCCAATTTTCAACCTTTTCAGAGTTCATTTTGTAGTGCTTTTCAATTTCAGGGTCGTTTAGCTCCAAAAAATCAGTAAATGCATGAAAAATAGCAAATGAAGTCAAAAAGGGTTGAAAATTGATGACGTGGCTTTGAATGGTGCATACTGAATGCATAAAAAGTGTGGAGTTGAAATAAGTTTAAAAAAAGAAATGCCTGTGTAACAGATGAGTTTTTCTTCCAAAACCCTGATACTTCGAAAGAGATTGTTCATTTTGTACACAAACTGCATCCAGTTTCTGCCGTAACCCTCTCAACTTTATAGCACATGCTATGTGGGTGGAATGATGATACCATGCCAACTTTCAACCTTTTTAGAGTTTATTTTGTTGTGCTTTTCAATTTCAGGGTCGTTTATTTCAAAAAAATCAGTAAATGCATGAATAAAAGCAAATTAAGTCAGGAAGGGTTGAAAATTGATGACGTGGCTTTGAATGTTGCATACTGAAGGAACAAAAATTCTGGAGTAGAAATAAGTATAAAAAAATGAAATACCTTTGTAACAGATGAGTTTTCGTCCGAAACCCTGATACTTCGAAAGAGATTGTCCATTTTGTACATGAAGTGCATCCAGTTTCTATCGTAATCCTCTCAACTTCTTAGCACAAGCTATGTGGGTGAAATGATGATACCATGCCAACTTTCAACCTTTTTAGAGTTTATTTTGTTGTGCTTTTCAATTTCAGGGTCGTTTATCTCAAAAAAATCAGTAAATGCATTAAAAAAGCAAACAAAGTCAGAAAGGGTTGAAAATTGATGACGTGGCTTTGAATGGTGCATACTGAGTGCACAAAAAGTCTGGAGTTGAAATATGTTTAAAAAAATGAAATGCCTTTGTAACAGATGAGTTTTCATCCGAAACCGTGATACTTCGAAAGAGATTGTCCATTTTGTACATGAAGTGCATCCAGTTTCTGCCGTAACCCTCTCAACTTTTTAGCACATGCTATGTGGGTGAAATGATGATACCATGCCAACTTTCAACCTTTTCAGAGTTCATTTTGTTGTGCTTTTCAATTTCAGGGTCGTTTAGCTCAATAAATCAGTAAATGCATGAAAAATAGCAAATGAAGTCAGAATGGGTTAAAAATTGAAGACATGGCTTTGAATGGTGCATACTGAATGCACAAAAAGTTTGGAGTAGAAATAAGTTTAAAAAAATGAAATGCCTTTGTAACAGATGAGTTTTCGTCCGAATCCCTGATACTTCGAAAGAGATTGTCCATTTTGTACACGAAGTGCATCCAGTTTCTGCCGTAACCCTCTCAACTTCTTAGCACATGCTATGTGGGTTAAATGATGATACCATGCCAACTTTCAACCTTTTCATAGTTCATTTTGTAGTGCTTTTCAATTTCAGGGTCGTTTAGCTCAAAAAAATTAGTAAATGCGTTAAAAATAGCAAATGAAGTCAGAAAGGGTTGAAAATTGATGACGTAGCTTTGAATGATGCATACTGAACGCACAAAAAGTCTGGAGTTGAAATAAGTTTAAAAAAATTAAATGGCTTTGTAACAGATAAGTTTTCGTCCGAAACCCTGATACTTCGAAAGAGATTGTCCATTTTGTACACGAAGTGCATCCAGTTTCTACCGTAACCCTCTCAACTTCTCTAACTCTAATAGCACAGCTTATGGTGGGTGAAATGATGATACCTGCCCACCTTTCAACCTTTTTTAGTAGTTATTTTTGTGTGCTTTCATTTCAGTGTCGTTTTTAGGTAATCTCAAAAAAATCAGTAAAAAAATGCAAATGAAAACATCGCAAATGAAGTCACAATGGCTGAAAATTGATGACTTGAGCTTTGAATTGGTGCATAGGAATGCACAAAAAATTCTAGCAGTTGAAATATTTTAAAAAATGGAAATGCCTTTGGTAAAAGATGAGTTTTTCGTCCGAAACTTTATACTTCGAAGAGATTGTCCATTTTGTACCGAAGTGCATCCGTTTTCTGCCGTACCTCCCACTTTTAGCCATGCTATGTGGGTGACATGATATAACCATGCAACTTTCAACCTTTTTAGAGTTTCAATTTGTAGTGCTTTTTTCATTTTCAGGGTCGTTTTAGCTCAAAAAATCCAGTAAATGCATGAAAAGTAGTCAAATGAGTCAGAAAGGTTGGAAAATTGATGACGTGGCTTTTATTGCAATACTGAATCACAAAAGTCTGGAGTTTGAATTCTGTTCAAAAAAATGAAATGCCTTTGGTAACAGATGAGTTTTTCGTCGAGAACCCTGATAGTTCGAAATAGATTGTCCCTTTTGTAACGAAGTGGCAATCATTGTTCTGCCTTAACCCTCCTCAACTTTTTAGCAACGTGCAATGTGGGTGAAATGATCATACCGTGCCCACTTTCAACCTTTGCAGAGTTCATTTTGTTGGCCTTTTTTTTTTTTATTCGCGGGTCGTTAATCTCCAAACAATCAGTGAATTCATTAAAAATAGCAATGCAGTCAGAGAATGGGTTTGAAAATTGAATGACGTGGCTTTGCAGGTGCATACTCAATGCACAAAAATCTGGAGTTGAAATAGTTTAAAAAAATGAAATGCCTTTGTAACAATGATTTTTCCGTCCAAAACCCTGATTAATACTTCGAAAGAGATTGTCCCATTTTGTACACGAATGCATCCAGTTTCTGCCGTAACCTCTCAACCCCCTTATTTAGCACATCTATGGGTGGGTGAAATGATGATCGGGCCATGCCCAACTTTCACCTTTTCAACGTTCATTTTGGGTAGTGCTTTTCAATTTTCAGGGTCGTTTATCTCAAAAAGAAATCGTAACTGCATGAAAAATAGCAATGCAGTCAGAAAGGGTTGAAATTGATGATGTCGATTTGAATGGTGCTACTGAACGCACACAATTCTAGGTTGAAATATGTTTAAAAAATGCCATGCCTTTTTGTAACAGATGAGTTTTCGTCCAAACCCCGATACTTCGAAGAGATTGTCCTTGGTACAACAGTTCATCCATTTTTCCTTCTTGCCGGTAACCCCCTCAACTTTTTAGCACTCTATGTGGGTGAATGATGATACCATGCCAACTTTCAACCTTTTCAGAATTTCAGAGTTTCATTTTGTAGTGCTTTTTGAATTTCAGGTTCGGTAAGCTCAAAATCATAAATGCATTAAAAATACCAATGAAGTCAGACGGGGTGAAAATTGATAGAGGTTGCTTTGAATGTGGCATACTGAACGCCCAAAATGCCTGGAGTTTTTTTTTTTTGAAATTAAGTTAAAAAAAAAAAAATTAATGCCCTTTGTAACAGATGATTTCGTCCCAAACACCCTATACTACTTTACTCGAAAGAGATTGTCCCATTTTGGTACACGAAGTGCATCCCGTTTTTTCTGCGTAACCCGCTCAACGTACTTTTTTAGCCATGCTATTGGGCGAAATGATGATACCATGCCAACTTTCAACCTTTTCAAAGTTAATTTTGGTTGTACTTTTTTCAATTTCAGGGTCTTTAGCTCAAAAAATCGTAAAATGCATTCAAAATAGCAAGAAGTGAGAAAGGGTTGAAAATTGCTGCGTTGGCTTTGAATGTGCTACTGACCGCACAACCTTCTGGAGTTTGAATGAAGTTTAAAAAAACTGAAATGCCCTTTGTAGCAGATTAAGTTTTCGTCTGAAACCCTGATACTTCGAACGAGTTGTCCATTTGGTAACAAAAAACGATGTGCAAGTCCCGTTCTGCCGTAACCCTCTCAACTTTTTAACACTCTATGTTGGTGAAAAAAAAAAAAAACATGATGATACCATGCCCTCTTTCAACCTTTTTCAAAGTTCAATGGTTGTAGTGCTTTTCAATTTCAGGGTCGTTTTAGCTCAAAAAAATCTGTAAATGCAGAAAATAGCAAATGAAGTCAGAAATGGTTGAAAATTGATGAACATGCTTTGAATTTTGCATAACCGAATGCACAAAAGTCTAGATTGAAATAAGTTTAAAAAATGGAAATCGCCTTTGTAACAGATGATTTGTCGTCCAAAACCCCATACTTCGAAAGAATTGTCCATTTTTTACCCGAAGTGCATCCAGTTTTCTTGTCGTTCAGACCCTCTCAACTTTTTAGCACATGCCTATGTGGTGAAATGAATGATACCATTCCAACTTTCAAACTTTTCAAGTTCATTTCGTAGTGCTTTTCATTTTAGGGTTTTTAAGCTCAAAAAAATCAGTAACTGCATTAAAAATAGAAAATGAAGTCAGAAAGGGTTGAAAATTGAAATGACATGCTTTTGAATTGTGCATACTGAAGGCACAAAAGTCTGGCTTGAAAAAGTTAAAAAATGACATGTGCCTTTTGTTAACAGTTTGAGTTTTCGTCCCGTAACCCTGATTATATACTTCGCAGAGATGTCCATTTTGGTACCAAGTGCATCTAGTTTTACCGTTTTCAACAAAAACCCCCCCTCTGAACTTTTTAGCACATGCTATGGGGTGAAATGATGATAGCGGCATGACACTTTTCCACATTTTCAGATTGCATTTTGTTGTGCTTTTCAATGTCAGGTCGTTTAGCTCAATAAATCCATACATTGCAATGAAAAATAGCAAATAAGTCCATAAGCAAAAAAAACAAAAAAAAGAAATGGTTTAAAAATTGAGACATGTGCTTTTGAATGGGGTGGCATACTGAATCCAAAAAGTCATGAGTTTAAATAGTTAAAACATGAAATGCCTTTGTACAGATGAGTCTTCGTCCTAACCCCTGATACTTCGAAAGAGATTGTCCTTTTGTACCCGAAGTGCAATCCATTTTCTGCCCGTAACCCTCTCAACTTTTTAGCACATCTATGTGGTGAGATGATGATCCAATGCCAACTTTTCAAACCTTTTTCAAAGTTTCATTGTCTTTTTTCAAGGGATGGCGGGTTGGGGTGTATACTAACTTTTCAATTTCAAGGGTTCTTTAGCTCAAAAAAATCAGTAAATTCGATGAAAATAGCCAATGAAGTCAGAATGGGTTTGGAAAATTGATGACGTGGCTTTTGAATGGTGCATACCGAATGCACAAAAGTCTGGAGTTGAAATAAGTTTTAAAAATGAAGGCCTTTGTTACCAGATGAGTTTGTCGTCCAAACCCCAGTATTCGCAAGAGATTGTCCATATTTTTGTAACAAGGTGGATTAGTTTATGTCTTACCCCTCTCAACTTTTTAGCACACGTTAATGTGGGTGAAATTATAATACATGCCAACTTTCCACCTTTTTGGAGTCCATTTTGTTTGTGCTTTCGTTATTTCAGGGGTTGTTTGAAGCTCAAAAAATTCAGTAAATGCAATTAAAAATGCAAATGAGGTCAGAAAGGGTTGAAATTGTGATGTGTCTTTTGAATGGTGCAGTACTGAACGGATAAAAGTCTGAGTTTGAAATAAGTTAAAAAAATAAAATGCTTTGTAGCTGATGATTTTTCGTCTAACCTGAATTTGAAGGATTTCCATTCTGTACACGACGCTCATCCAGTTTCTACCGTAACCTCCTAACTTCTTAGCACATGCTATGTGGCGAATGATATCCATGCAACTTTCAACCCTTTTCAAAGTTCATTTTTTGTAGTGCTTTTTCATTTCAGGGTCGTGTAGCTCAAAGATTAGTAAAATGCATGAAAACTAGCAAACGAAGTTCAGAAAGGGTTGAAATTGATGACGTTGAATTTGGAATGGTGCATATGACGCACAAAATTTCCTGGATTTTGCAAGCATAGTTTTCAAAATGAAACTGGCCTTTGTAATATAATGTGTTTTCCGTTCCAAAACCCCGATACTTCGAAAGATATTGTCCATTTTTTGTGCACGAAGCGCATCCAGTTCGGCCGGTAACCCTCTCAATTTTTAGCACCTGCTTAAGTGTTGGTGGGGGGGTTGAAATGTTGTACCATGCCAACGTTTCACCTTTTCAAGTTCATTTTGGGTGCTTTCAATTTCCGGGTTGTTAAAGCTCAAAAAAAAATCAATAATGCATTAACAATAGCAAATGAAGTCGAAAGGGTTGAAAATTGATGACACTTGCTTTAATGGTGCTCTGACTAACAACAAGGCCTGGAGTTTAATAAGTTTAGCAAAGAATGAAATGCCTTTGGTACAGATGAGTTTTCGTCCGAAACCCTGATATATGACTTCGAAACAGATTGTCCATTTTGTACACGAATTGCATCCATTTTTTTTTTGCCGTAACCCTCTGGAAAATTTTTAGTCACATGCTATGTGGGTGAAATGATGATACCATCCACTTTCAACCGTTTCAAGTTCATTTTGTAGTGCCTTTTTTCATTCAGTAGTCCTTTGGTCAAAAAAAAAACACAAAAAATTCCAAAAAAAAGTAAATCCAATGAAAAATAGCAAATGATTCAGAAACAGGGTGAAAATGATGACGTGGCTTTTGAATGGTGCCATACTGAATGCACAAAAGTCTGGAGTTGAAAATAAGTTTAAAAAAAGAACTGCCTTGTACAGCTGGATTTTTTCTTCCAAACCCTGATACTTCGAAAGGATTGTCCATTTTGTACACAAACGCATCCAGTTTTCTGCCGTAACCCTCTCACACTTTATAGCACATGCTTGTGGGTGAAATGATGACCATGCCAACTTTCAACCTTTTTATAGTTTATTTTGTTGTTCTTTTTTCAATTTCAGTGTCGTTTTCTCAAAAAAATCAGTAAATGGCATGAAAAATAGAATGAAGGCATAAATGGCTGAAAATTGATGACTTGGCTTTGAATTGGTGCTACTGATGCACAAACTTCTGAGTTGAAATAATTTTAAAAATGAAAATTGCCCTTTGTAACGATGAGTTTATCGTTCTGAAACCCCTTATACTTCGAAGAGATTGTCCATTGTGTACACTAAGTGCATCCAGTTTCCTGCCAGGTAACCACCCTCTCAACTTTTTTAGCACATGCTATGTGGGTGAAATGATGAGACCATGCAACTTTCCAACCTTTTTAGAGTTCATTTTTGTAGTGCTGTTCATTTCAGGTCTTTAGCTCAAAAAAATCATAAATCATGAAAAATAGCAATGAAGTCATAAAGTGTTGAAAATTGACGACGTGGATTTTGAATGGGGCATACCGAACTCACAACAAGTCTGTAGTTGAAATAATTTAAATGAAATGCCTTTGTAACAGATGATTTTTCGTCCAAAACCCCTATACTTCGAAGAGATTTTCCATTTTGTACACGAAGTGCATCCAGTTTCTGCCGTAACCTCTCAACTTTTTGGCACATGCTATGTGTGTGAAGATGATGAAGACCATGGCCATACTTTAACCCTTTTCAGAGTTCTTTTGTAGTGCTTTTTCAATTTCAGGGTCGTTTTTTTTTTTTAAGCTTCAAAAAAACAGTAATAATGGCATTAAAATAGCAATGAGTCAGAAAGGGTTGAAAATTGATGACACACGTGGCTTTTAATGGTGCAATACTGACCGCATCAAAAGTCTGAGTTGAAATAAGTTAACAAAAAATGAAATGCCTTTGTAACAGATGGTTTTCGTCCTAACCCCGATACTTCGAAAGAGATTGTCCATGTTTTGTAAATGAAGTGTATCCATTTTCCTGCCGTACCTCTCAACACTTTATAGCACTGCCTATGTGGGTGAAATGATGATAACCTGCCAAGTTTCAACCTTTTAGAGTTTATTTTGGTTGTTGCCTTTTCAATTTCAGTGTCGTTTATCCTCAAAAATCAGTAAATGCATGAAAAAATCGTAACATGAAGTCAGAAAGGGTTGGAAATTGATGACTTGGCTTGGAATTGTGCATACTGAATGCACAAAAGTCTAGAGTGGAAATAATTTTAAAAAAAGGAAAACCTTTGTAACAGAATTAGTTTTCGTCCGAACCTTTATACTTCGAAAGAAGATGGTCCATTTCTGTACACGAAGTGCATCCAGTATCTGCCGTAAGACCCCTCAACTTTTTAGCACATGCTAGGTGGGTGAAATGATTGATACCATGCCAACTTTCAACCTTTTTAGAGTTTCAATTTTGTAAGTGCTTTTCAATTTCAGGCGTTTAGCTCAAAAAATCAGTAATGCATGAAAAATATCCAATGAAGTCAGAAAGGGTTTGAAATTGATGACGTGGATTTTGGAAATGGTGCATACTGAACACACAAAAGTCTGTATTTGCAATAAGTTTAAAAATGAAATTCTTTGTACCCGAATGAGTTTTCGTCCAAAACCCCCGATACTTCGAAAGAGATTGTCCATTTTGTAACACGAAGTTGCATCCAGTTTCTGCCTTAACCCTCTCAAACGTTTTTGGCACATGCTATGTGGGTGAAATGAAATGATACCATGCCACTTTCAACCTTTTCATAGTTCATTTGAGTGGTTTTCATTTTCAGGGTCGTTAAGCTAAAAAAAAATCAGTAAATGCATGAAAAAACTAGCAAATGAAGTCAGAAAGGGGTTGAAAATTGATGACGTGCTTTTAATGGTGCATCCTGAACCCCACAAAGTCTGGAGTTGAAATAAGTTTAAAAAAATGAAATGCTTTGTTCAACTGATGAGTTTTCGGCCGAAAACCCTGTAGCTTCGAAAGAGATTGTTCCATTTGTATCACGAATGCACCAGTTTTCTGCCGTAACCCTCTCAACTGTCCTCAAGCACATGCTCCTTGGGTGAAATGAAATATACCATGCCAACTTTCACCTTTTCATAGTTCATTTGTAGTGCTCTTCAACTTTCTGGGGTCGTTTAGCTCAAAAAAATCATAAATTCATTTAAAAAAAGCAAACAAAGTCAAGAAAGGGTTGAAAATGAATTGCGTGGCTTTGAATGGTGCATACTAATGTCACGAACAGGTCTAGGAGTTGAAATAATATTTTAAAAAATGAAAATGCCTTTGTAACATATGAGTTTTTCGTCCCCACAAACCTGCTGATATAACCGTGTACACTTCGAACTAGATTTTCCCTTTTGTACATAAGTGCAGCCAGTTTCTGCCATACCCTCTCAACTTTTTAGCACATGCTAAGTTGGGTGACATAGTATACATGCCAACTTTTCACCCTTTTTCAGGTTCATTTTGCTAGGTTTTTCAATTTCCGGTCGTTTTAACTCAAAAAAAATCCAGTAAATGCATGAAAAATGCAAATGAAGTCCGAAAGGGACGACATTGATGACGTGGCTTTGAATGTGCATCCTGAAGCGCACAAAAGTTCTGTGGAGTTAAAATAAGTTTTAAAAAATTAAAATGCTTTGTAACGAAGTTTCCGTCCACAAACCCTGATACTTCGAAAGAGATTGTCCCATTTTGTACACGAAGTGCATCCATTTTTCTGCCGTAACCTCGTCAACTTTTTTAGCACATGCTATGTGATTGAAAATGATGATACATGCCAAATTTCACCGTTTTTCAGAGTTCATTTGTGTATTGCTTTTGAATTTCAAGGTCATTTAGAGAAAAAATCAGTAAATACATGAAAAAATAGAAAATTGAAATCAGAAAGTGTCGAAAATTGTTGACTTGGCTTTGAATGGGTGCATACTGAATTCACAAAGGTCTAGAGTTGAAATAATTTAAAAAAATGAAAATGCTTTTGTAACAATGAGTTTTCGTCCGAAACCCTTAATACTTCGAAATGATTTCCATTTGTACACGAAGTGCTCCAGTTTCTGCCGTAGACCCACGATCAAAACTTTTTAGCACAGCTATGTGGGTGAAATGAATGATACCAGTCCAACTTTCAACCTTTTTTAGAGTCGTTTTGTACTGCTTTCAATTTCAGGCGTCGTTGATCTCAAAAAAAAATCATAAATGCATTAAAACTAGCAAAATGAAGTCAGAAGGTTGAAAATTGGATGAGTGGCTTTGAAATGGTGCATCCTGAACGCACACAAAGTCTGGAGTTGAAATAGTTTTAAACAAAAAAAAATGAAATGGCCTTTGTAACAGATGATTTTTCGTTAGCAACCCTGATACCTTCCAAGAGATTGTCCCATTTTGTACACAAAGTGCATCCAGTTTCTGCCTTAACAATCTCCTTTTTAGCACATGCTATGTGGGTGGAAATGATGTACCATGCCAACTTCCACCTTTTCAGAGTTCATTTTGTAGTGCTTTTCAATTTTTAGGGTTCGTTTAGGCTAAAAAAAACAGCAAATGCATGAAAACTAGGAATGAGTTAGAAAGGGTTGAAAATTGATGACGGGGCGTGTGGGGGAAATGGTGCATACTGAACTCTCGAAATGTCTGGAGTTGAAATAATTTTTTAAAAAAATGAAATGCCTTTGGTACGATGAGTTTTCGTCCTAAACCTGATAGTTTCGAAAGAGATGTCCATTTTGTACACGAAGTCATCCAGTTTTCTGCCCTAACCCACTCTCAACTTCTTAGCACATCTATGTGGTTAAATATGCTACCCAATGCCAACTTTCAACCTTTTCATAGTTTCATTTTTGTAGTGCTCTTCAATTTCTGGGTCGTTTCCTCAACAAAATTAGTAATGCATTAAACAACAACAAAGTCATAAAGGTTGAAAATTTATGACGTGGATTTGAATGGTGCATACTGAATGCACGAAATGTCTGAGTTGAAATAAGTTGTAAAAAAAAAAAATGAAATGCCTTTGTAACAGATGCTTTTCGTCCGAAACACTGATCTTCGAATGATATGGTCCATTTTTTTTGTACCTGAATGCATCCAGTTTCTGCCGTAACCCTCCTTAAATTTTTAGCCCATGCTATGTGGGTGAAATGTGATACCATTCCAACTTTCACCTTTTCAGAGTTCATTTTTGTATTGTTTTTCAATTTCATTCACGGTCAGTTTAGCTCAAAACAAATCATGAATGCCCGAAAAATAGCACATGAGGTTCCGAAAAAGGGTCGAAAATGGATGACGTGCCTTTGAATGGTCTAGTGACTGCAACAAAACTTCTGGTCGTTACAATCGTTAAAAAAAAAAACATTCCTTTGTAACAGATGATTTGTTTCGTCCAAACCCTGATACTTCAAAGAGATTGTCCATTTTGTACATGACGTGCCATCCGTTTCGCCTGTAACCCGGTCCAACTTTTTAGCAGCATGCTAATGTGGGTGAAATGATGATACCAGCCAAATTTCAACCTTTTTCCGAGTTCATTTTGTAGTGCCTTTTCAATTTTTCCAGGTCGATTTAGCTACAAAAATCAGTTAAATAACATGAAAATAGCAAATGAAATCAGAAAGGTCGAAAATTGATGACTGGCGTTGAATGGTGCCTACTGAATGCACAAAGGCGCTAGAGTTGGAATATTAAAAAAATAAATCCTTGTAACAAATAGAGTTTCCGTCTGAAACCCTTATACTTTGAAAGAGATTGTCCATTTTGGTACACGAAGTGCATCCAGTTTCCTGCGTCACCACTCAACGTTTTTTAGCACATTCTATGTGGGTGACTTAATGATACCATTCCGAACTTTTTCACCTTTTTAGAGTTCATTTTGTCAGTGCTTTTCAATTGTCTGGGTTGTTTGAGCTTCAAAAAAAATCATAAATGCATTAAAAATCAAATGAAGTGGAAAGGGGTTGAAAAATGATGAGTGGCTTTGAATTGTGCATACTGAAACTCCAAAAAGTCCTGGAGTTTGAAATAAGTTTGTAAAAAAAATGAAATGCCTTTTAACAGATGAGTTTTCGTCCGCCCCTGAACTTGGAAGGAGGTTCTCCATTTTGTACACAAAGTTGCATCCAGTTTCTGCCGTAACACTCTCAACTTTTTTTAGAACTGCGATGTGGGTGAAAATGATGATACCATGCCAACTTTCAACATTTTTCAGCGTTCATTTTTGTAGTGCTTTTCAATTTTAGGGTCGTTTAGCTCAAAAAAATCAGTAATGCATTAAAATAGGAAATGAAGTCAGAAAGGGTTTGAAAATTGTTTGACGTGGCTTTAATGGTGCTCTGAACGCAACAAGTCTGGAGTTGAAATAGTTAAAAAAAATGAATGCTTTGTAACAATGAGTTTTCGTCCAAAACCTGAAGTTCAAAAGATTGTCCTTTGGACACGAGTGCATCGTGTTCTGCCGTCCCTCATCACACACTTTTTTAGCACATGCTATGTGGGTGAAATTGAATCCATGCCAACTTTCAACCTTTTCAGACTTCATTTTGTATGTTTTTTCAATTTCAGGGTTAGTCAAAAAAATCGTAATACATGAAAAATAGCACAATGAAAGTCAGAAAGTTGTTGAAAATTGATGACGTGGTCTTTTGAATGGTGCAGACTGACGCACAAAAAGTCTGGAGTGAATTAGTTTAGACAAAAAATAAATGATGCCTTTGTAACATAGTTTTCGTCCGAAACCCTGTACTTCGAAAGAGATTTTTCCACCATTTTGTAAACAAGTGCATCCAGTTTCGGCGGTAACCCTCTCAACTTTTTAGCCCATGATATGTGGGTGAAATGAATGATCCATGCCAACTTCCAACCTTTTCAGAGTTCATTTTGTAGTGCTTTTTTCAATTTCAGGGTTCGGTAGCTAAAAAAAAAATCGGTAATGCATTAAAAATAGCAAATGAGTCCATAAAGGGTTGAAAAGTGTGACGTGCTTTGCATGGTGCCTACTAAACGCATAAAAAGTCGGGAGTTGAAATAAGTTTTTAAAAAATGAATGCCTTTGTAACAGATGAGTTTTCCGTCCGAAACCCTGTACTTCCGAAAGAGTGTCCTTTTTGTACACGAAGTTCATCCGTTTCTGCCGTAAACCCTCTCACCTTTTTAGCCCATGCTATGTGTGGTGACATGGTGATCCAAATGCCAACTTTCCAACCTTTTTCAAGTTTCCATTTTGTTTTGCTTTTCAATTTCAGGGTCGTTTACTCAATAATCATAAATTCATGAAATAGCAAATGAAGTCAAACGGGTTGAAAATTGATGACATGTCTTTGAATGGTGCATCTGAATGCACAAAAAGTCTGAGTTGAAATAAAGTTTAAAAAGATGAATTGCCTTGGGTAAACATATGAGTTTTCGTCCCAAACCCTGATACTTCAAAGATGAGATTGTCCATTTGTACCCAAGGCGCATCCAGTTTCTGCCGTAACCCACTCAAATTTTTTAGCACATTCCTATTGTGGGTTAAATGCTGCATACCATGCCAACTTTAAACTTATCAGAGTTCATTTTTGTAGGGCTTTTTCAAATTTTTCAGGTCGTTTAGCTCAAAAAATCGTAACATAACATGAAAATAGCAAATGAAGTCAGAAAGGATTGAAAGTTTGGTGACGTGCTTTGATGGTGCATACTTGGACCGCACAAAAAGTGGAGTTTAAATAAGTTTAATTAATGAATATGCCCTTTGTACAGATGAGTTTTTCGTCCGGAACCCTGATACTTCGAAAAGATTGTCCTTTTGTACACCGAAGTGCATCAGTTTCTCCTGCCTTAACCCTCTCAACTTTTTAGCACATGCTATGTGGGTGAAAATGATGTACCATGCCAACTTTCAAACTTTTTAGAGTTCATTTTGTAGTGCTTTTCAATTTCCAGTTCCCGTTTAGCTCAAAAAAAAAAAATAGTACATGCTTGAAAAATAGCAAATGAAGTGGAGAAAGGGTTGAACAATTGATGACGTTGTGTCCGATAGCATCACATAAAAGTACAACGTTTCAATGCCACAACCACTAACAACCCTAACATTACAAGATTCACTCCGATTTGTCCAAAGTGGGGACTTCCAGATATATAGTCCGAAACTCACTAGAGAAGCAAGTGGATACAGTGAAGCCGGTCACATCCCAGATGGGATCTTTGTTGTAAAACTTTTTCCTTCCACGTATGCCCTTTGCGCCGTACCCATGGGCAATCTTCATCATTTAACTGGATGCCTCGGGTTAATATTCACTGTGAAGGGAGACCTTTCATGAAACTTTTTCATAATCTTCTGACATGTCTGTCTTTCCATCCATCCCACGATGTTTCCTTTTCCCGGAAAGAATATGTGGCGCTTTGGCTCATCGTATGATGTTCTTCGCTTCCTTTCTTTCTTTTTCTCGTCTGGGTTAGACATGTCCCTTCACATAGAAAACCTGCGCCACATCATTGGTCAGGACGAATGGTTCTCTTCGTCTGCAAATTGTTGAGAATCCACTGTTGTCATTCGTACTGCGGGTCTCCGTTACCGCCGCCTTGTGTCGATTGACCCTTTGCACCGAACCGAAGGACCTTCAACCACGTCCCTAGTCAGTTCCTTATCCTCCCTCTTTGGTAACCTAATTTGTGTCCTTTCCCCTCTGGTTTGCTGCATCAAAGCGGACACCACTGTTTTGGTTGGTCTCTTTTTATCTTGGGCCGATATGTAAATTGTGTATTCCCATTTATCTCGTACCCTTTGAAAGTCATTATATCGCAACCGGAATGGGTAACTGGGACAACAAGTTACATGTCATCAAGTGGAAATTTTGTAGAACTGTGTAGTTGGTGCCTTGAGTGGAGATGCCCTTCCAAATTATTATTGCCTTTCGGTCCTAAAGCGTGCCATTTCCACCCGTCTGCCCATTATGCCGCGATTCAGGAACACCAATCGGATAAGTCAGGAATAAAGTCAACACAAAACTCATGACCTCCTCAATTGTCATGCCCTTGGAGATGCTTCCTTTGGCCTGCACTGTTATGACAAATTAGGGGTTTTCTTTAGACTCCCAGGAACCTTCTCGAAGGACTATGTGTAGAAATACGGACCAGAAAGGCAAGCGCTTTGCATAGGTTAATGTTTTAACTAGGACGTGCGTCCCATGATTTGCAGAGGATGGTGGGAACACCAACTCGAAACTGACAAGACCTTTGCAACCAATCAGTTCTCTAACCTTGGTATGATTTCTGGATCGATTACCTTCTGAGAGAATTGATTGAGGAATGCACATACTTCATACTGGCTAATTGGAACGTTTTCTGGTAGAAGCCCCTCCATGCAACCCGGGAAGCAGTTGCGTCATAAAATCACGTGGCAGTCCATGAGACTTTAAGGTTCTGGAACGTTTTTCTCTGCTAGTTATTAATCCCCTTTATATTTTTGACGAGAAGCCAGACGGGACCTTCATACTGAGCAGGCATTAAAGAAAGAATTTCCTTCTCTTGTTTGGTAGAGGTAGCTTGGCATGACCCTGATGTATGCCGTCTTTTCCGTGGATACGTTGTTGGTCCCTCCCGTGTCCTCGTGTAAATCGTTTGTCTTTTCCATACATGCCCAAGAAGCCAAGCATGGTCACACAAAGATTCTTCGTCACTGAAATCAGCATCACGTTGATTGCAGAGCCGGACCTCTAGGTCTTTCCAATAGGGTAGGTCCCCAAAATATAGAATTTCTTCTTCCCCATGGGTGCGCGTCCGTCAAGCGTCATTTTCGGAATAGATTGTCCCTCCGGACCCTTTCCAAAGATTACCCTTAAATCCTGACCTATCATGTACATCACACCAGTATGGTGGCTGGGCGTCGTCCGTGATCGCTCACCTTTGAAATTGCTTGCCTTCTTTTCTACGGGAATGCCCCCTGCTCCGAATAAATCGACGATGTCCCAGGTGCACTTTCTTCTTAACAATTATCCAATCTATCTGTCGGTATCTCCAAAACAGTGCGTGCAAATGCGCTATATCCCCTTGGTTGTAATGTCCTGAAAGGTACTGGAGCATCCAATCATTGATGGTCCAAACAGCAAACGCATGTAGGTCAATTCTTCCTGATTGTCCTCATCCCACGTACGTACACCTTTTTCATTCCCACAGCTTATACAGTCTACAACTAATGGCCTTATGGTTTACAACACATAAATGTCGTTGCCGGGTTGCTTACAGGGCCTTGGAAATGTGAATGTCACTGGCACTAATGTACTTCCCTCTTCTGCACAACCAAGGATGAAGGTTATACATACTAGAGTCACAGGCCAGGTGCTATGTTGCTGCTCTGCTCCCCAAAGGATTACATGCCATCTTCTCTAGACCAACATACCATACTTCCTTGCTTCATCTGCAAAGTTCCTCCACTCTTCCTCTCGATTTTTCCTCCACGGCGCCCCGTCGCGGGTACTCTCAACTTCCTGCTTTCTTACGGCTTGCTTTTGGTGCCATCCGCATATCACTTGGCATGCTCTTTGTTTTCAACCATGTTATTATAGGACATACCACATCACCTTAGCAGGAATCCTTCTTCCTGGGGCGCTCGCCCGCGACATCACCAGGTCATCGCGGCTGATCTTATAGCCAATGCACCGCATACCGGCATGCATTCAATCCTCGTAATCACCGCTGTAGAGGATGCCGTCCCATTAGGGCATGTATGTATCTTTCTGCACCTCTAATCCTAGGCAGACAGCCTTCCTTCTTCGTACCGTACGTGTCGGCAATTCATTGTCCCTTTTGGAAGCAATTTCTTTACCATTCTCAGCAACTTTCCAAATCCCTGTCTGGAAATACAACCGATTCTCCTCCTTCCATTGCAAAGCAATACCAGTGTGGTTGCCCAGCTTTTCTTGTCAGCTTCGCCATTTGGGTACAACATTTCCTTGTGGTCCCTCTAACCTCCAAACTGCAACTTCGCAACTTCGGCCCTCTCTTTTCCACTTGCGCATTTCTCTTTGCAATTCGCAATGCCCACCAAGATCATCAGCGGGCTCATCTGATGCTCTTCTTCAAGCTTCTTCCCGCATTGCTGGCTCAGCTTCTTCCCCCTTGTTGTACCATCGTATTCAGGGAACCCATGGCCAGGATCGCTTGTCGTCTTCCCTCTTCTTCTTCATTGTCTTCCATCATAACCCCTCTTTTCCTGCTTGGGCCAACATTATAGTTGGGGCATGAAACCGTCCCAACAGGTGGACCTGAATGGTTCTTGACTTAGAGTAATTCTGATCATTTCCCTTAACACGCCAGCACATGGACAATACATAAAACCATACGCGCCGCCTTTGTTTAGCATCAGCCGCAAGCAGAAAAGTACGCACACATGAACGAACTGGGGAGAGCCTTGGTCATCGTCCTCCCTTGCCGTCTCTCTTCTTACAGAGCACCGAAAAGACCAAATTTAAATACAAGTTCATACATAACGTTTCATACACACTTATTCTCATAAACACATACAAACCCTCTGCTTAAAGCATTTAAATGCAAACCAATGGCGATCCAAAGATCGCAACTAAGGAACATTGATCCACCTCATAATGATACCAATCCCCCTCACTATCAATGGCATATTTTCTAATCTTGCTAATCTTCACCGCATTTTCTCCATCTTGCTCTTGTTGATCAATCGACGGACATCGGCAACATACAACTCCAGTTGTCCCATCTTCTCTTCTTCATTCTTTTTCAAATTTTTCTTTCAAATACTCCATTTTCTTTTTTACCCTAAAATTTAAACCTCTTCGACAAGGGGTTCGGTTTGGAATTTACGGTTCCACATACCTCCAAATAAAAATATCTATGGTCGTTGCTGGGCATAATTTGTCTAAACCATAAATGCACAACATGTTTTATAAAAATAGAATATACCACAATCCGAATCAATAAACCGAACAAGGGCCGATCGGGACGGAATCAACCACCATGCCACTATGTATAACAAACAACGTACGGGTTAAGAAAATTAAAATACAAGTAACTACTAAATCACACAAAATGATTTTTTTAAAAGGAATAAGAAACAAAGGCCCACCAAGGTGGTGCCTGCGCTGGGACGTTGCGGGCGTCGACGTGGTTAGGACCGGGACGGGAAGGCACTAAGTAAACCACACCTACATATGCAAACTAAGAAGTTAATTTGTGAGCTCAAATTGATCCAATAAACTACCACATAATTACTCCTAAACTACAACCCAAAGCACTATCCTTATAGAGCATTGCAATAGCTAATCTAGCAATGAGAGATGAAAAGGACAAGTTGCTAACCTTTTGTGAAGACTTGATGGATGGGGGTCCTTCCAAATCCTACAAATTTTTGGAAAAAGGATTAGCTCGAGCACTGGGGAAGAACAGAGGAATGGAATGAATGAAAGGGGAAAACAGAGAGAAATGGGCTCGGGCCTCCGACGAAGGGTTTATATATAGTCACATTTATTCAGGTTGGTTATACAACCTGGACTAAAGGGTCACCTCTAGTACCTGTTCCTGACACGAAACGGGACTAAATGTGCTCGTGGGGCCCCAGCCTGACCCACCTGCCACCACACTTTTAGTCCCGTTGGTCACAACCAGTACTAGAGGTTCAACGACGACCAGGACTAATGATGGCCGCCCACCTAGCCGTTGGAAACCGGCACTATGGTCACACATTAGTGCCCGTTCCGTAATTGGAACCGGGACTAATGAATGGGAACATTAGGTCGTTTTTTCTCGTAAGTGTAAAAATGCCCTCGCACGTTCCTTTTACTAGGGCGCTATGGGTTTGGACATGCATGAACCGATCAATACACTAACCCATCCCAACGTAAGCTCCAGTCGCCTCGCCTCCAGCCCAACTTGGAGGACGCTAAGCAAACATCCTCGTTAACAACACACCGAAACTTTTTTTGACTTATCGGTGGCAATGGGCCGGGAGGGGGGGGGGATTAAATTGTCGACAACTGTAAGAGCAATTTCAATGACAACAGGCAGAAAGTCTCTCCCTTAATAGATATAGATAGATAGATAGAATTTGGTTGTTTTGCTGTCTGCAGCGATGCCTATGCACGTCTCCACCTGCAGGGGCCCCGAAACGGGTCTGGCCCAATACCCACTTGTCGTGTCAATGCTGACGTCAGGATGATGTCCGTGCCTTCTTTCTTATTTTTATTTTTTTGTTTCATTCACATCCTTTATTTTTGTTTTTCTAATTTTGTTTATTTTTTTTTATACCAAAAATGTTTTTACAAATTTTTAAAAAAAATTTTAGTCTTTGCGTCACTTGAAAAATGTTAAACGTGTACAGAAAAAATGTTTCTGATGTTGCCGACATGTAATAACCTAATGAAAACAGATAATATTTATCATCTATTCAAAACTATATAACCTTGTGTATGAATTTCTTTTGCGACAATTAAATATGTCACCATTTAAAAAACTGTACTTTCATTGTTTAATGTTAGCAAGTAAAAAACATGTTTGTGGTAAATTTCACTATAAATTTTGGTTCATCAATTGAAAAGATGGTTCATCAATTTTAACAAAATCTTTACAAGTGTTCAAAAATGTTTTGTGTCTTTTGAAAAAAAATGTCTGCTGCATATTTAAAAAATGTTTTTTTTTATATTTTGTAAAATGTATTGAAAAAGTTTTTAACAAGGTATTTGAAGAAAATTATCTTTTTGTAAAAATTTAACCTGTATTTGAAAAATGTTAAATATTATAAAAAATGTTTATCTGTCTACCCCACAACCACGTGTCGCACAACGTAGAGATGTGTTTTATTTTTACAAAAAAAAAGCAAGAAAAAATCAAATAACCCCGACAAAAAATAAAAACAAAACACAATCGAATAAAGAACCCAGAAACAAATAAAAGAAAAGCAAAGTTTGTATACACCCCAAAAATTTGAATCATGTTTTTACTAAATAAAATTTGGCCAGAAATTAAAATTTCGATTTTTGCTAGGTCTTTTCTAATTCAGAACGATTTTCTGTTTCTTGTTTTTCAAAATTTCTTCCCCTCCATATAGAAATTTTTGGAGTGAATATTGTGGCTGTGTAGTTTCTTAAACCATTTCATTTATATTTATAACGTAGGAAATTAATTTTTCATAATAAAAAAATTTCCCCAAAACAATATCCTTTTAATAGCTATTTCAATACTTTAAGTGCTTGTTTGCACTACAACCATTTAATCTTTCTTCCAAAATTTCCACAAAAATTATGAGAGGTCAGTAGCCTCACAGAGTCACTTTTATGCACAACCTAACTAAAACCTAACTTGGTCTTTTGGAAGTTTTGAGGTGAATCCAGTGAAACCACCTCTTCCAATTCTGTCCCCATTTTTCTTCGGTTACAACTACAAACCCCAATTTTCCTTGCTCCAAAAATTCTGAAATTTTCCACTTATAGGCCTCCAACCAAACCCTTAACTCCAAAAGCTCAGCCCTATTGAATTTTTGTAAAGCCACCACATAACCTCCTGTTTTTTTTTCTGTCCAGAAATGAATTTCTGGCATAACTTGCACTAGCAAGTATCTCTTTTTTGCCAAACCAACTCCACCACCATCTCTACCATCCAAAGAGACATCACCCGATACTTTTTAACAGCTACATTTTTTTCCTAGGATACCTTAGCATCTCACACCACCTTGTGGTCATGACAGAATTTGCATCTTGCCTGAACTCCATGTGCCACTGGATTCCTATGCTGAACTAACTTGTCCATCATCAGCAACCATCCACCACTAGCACCATTCTTTAAATTGAAAAACAACTTGTTTAGGTCCCCTGTGGATGCCATTGGCAGGTCATCGAACACCTTATGGCGCACTGCCAGAGCGTGGCCAGACTACCCGTTTGGCACTGTCCGGCATCGCCACCACACACCGAAATTCTACTAACTGCTGCCGCCTGCACGGGAGCCACCCCCAGCTAGCTTCGCGAGGAAGTAAGAAGTCTCGCCGACACCCCACCCTGGCCTCTGGCGCCGCCCTCCACTGACCAGCCGCGCCATCCGACACACGCCCTTCGCTGTCCACCCCAGGCGCAAGCCACCTGGCCGTTCCCGAGCTAGCCAACCACCTCCTCCGCCATTACTGAGAGATGCCACCATCCGCACCTACCCCCACCGCTCCATCCCCAGGCCCTTGCACCGACTAAGCCCCGGCAATGGCCGCCACCGCAATCCATTGGGGTACGCACCGTCCTGATGCGTGGTCTCACCCTGAGCCGGCCAGCCCCGCCCTATCATTAACACACTGGCCCAAACCACCGACTCCCCCACCCGCCAGCCCGTAGCTGCGCCCCCTGGCACTTCAGCATCGCCCCTAGCCACCGCCTTCATTTGCTCGGGCACGGCACCGCCATGGCCCACTTTGGTGCCATCCAGAGCTGCCATCACGCCCCCGCTCTTATTATGGACGGCCCACCGCCCACACCTACCACCCCTCCCGACCCCATGTGCCCTCACTGCCTCGAGGCACCATGACGTTGCCGCCCCTGCCCGTGTCAATCCTTGGAACCCCACAGAACTTGACGTCGCACTCTATATAAGGCCACCTCGAGCTTGCCGCGCCCACAACGACAAGCACACCTCCCTCCTCCCGAATCCCTCCAGCCAACTCCTAGTAGACCCGCAAATGGCTGTCCCTCATTCGTCTCCGATAAGCCACGGCCACCGCCTCTTTCCGATGATTTCCACCCTCCAGTGCCTCCCCCTCCCCATTTTCCTTCACCAATGGCCTCCTGGAGTACCCCCGCGGTCCTCAATACATCATTTCCGCCGAAATGGCCCGGGACGAACGCCCAATTTGCCTCCGCCGGAGATCTTCGGGGATCCATGTCGCCGCGAGATAGGGCCCCCTTCCGGCCTTCAAGGCCACCGGGGGACCTGCATGAGCCTCCTGAGCTCGATGGTGAGCTCAGCTCACCAAGGGGCGCCTCCATCACCGGCACCGGTCTCCGGAGCTTCTTCCCCTTTTCTGTCAGGCGCGCGCGGTGAGGGAAGAGGACCAACCCACAGTTGGGTCCCCACACTGTCGGTGAGTCACCGTTCCGGGCCCCTGGCTGTGCTCTGGCTCGGCCCAGATGCGTCGATTAGCTGGCCCTCTCCGCCCGGTGCGCCCCCGCCAATCAGTTGCTTTGTCTTTTTCTTTTAAAGTTACTTAATAATTTCCACAGCAGCCATTCAAATCCAACTGATGATTGAATTTCTTGTTAACTTTTAAAACTATGCTCTATTATTCTAGCTAGGGTGAACAGATTTTCCTTAGCATAGTTTTTTGTTGGTCTAATTAAATAGTCCATTTAGTCATTTCTTCCACCTTAGAAATTCTCCTAATATTCCATATGAACTACAAATAAATTGGATTCTTTTTCTTTTTTCCTTAGTTTTTTTCTTCCTACTTTATTTTAGTATGTATTTCAAAAATTTCGCAAACAACTTTTTAGCACTGTTTTGGGTTTTACATGTAATTGAATCTTTTGAAAATAGGAAATGGAGGGGAAGAGAAACTTTCAAAGTCTGGAATGCGACCCCACCCTTCTGCTGCTCAGGCAAGCACTGAACACTTGATCTGGTGAATGTTTGGTATTGCTAGCTAGAGTATTTGAATCGGCTGTGGTAATTTTTGAATGACGTATCATATGGCATATTTTTGCTGCATAACCCATTACTTTTTTTGTTATCTATGAGGTATCTTGAGCATGGTTTATTTTCATATGAACTATGTGGGTCCAGACTAGTCTGCAGGAAAAATCAGCCCAGAAAAGTGCCTGAGCTGAAATCTCTTTGAGACGAAATGAATCATAAGAGGCATGTTGGGACATGCCCCAGATGTTAACCCTGTTGGGGGCCAAACCAAGGAAATATATGTGCTAATCACTGCGGGAAAAATTAAACCTCCTGACTTCGACCCCCGTAGATCGAGTCTTGTGTCCGTTAACCCCAACTTGTTTCGTGCTGCCACTTGTCCCTGCCACAGCAGGTACGGTTCAGTGCTGTTAACCCTTTTCCGTGCCACGCCCGTACAGAGAGCCACTATGAGGGTTTTTCCACGGCCATGGCCTAAATCCCTGTCCTCGGGCCAGGGGGCATGGGTGTTTCCGTTGTAGCCGAAGGGGGGCACCCATTGGAATCCGCGCGTATGAATAGTGATCCATTCTATTTCGAGATTGTTGTCTCCCCGAACTTAAATTTTTCTGGAAACGATGCTTTGGGTGATTCCTGGCGTCGGACTGTTAATCTAGTGGGGTGTGGTTAAGGTGTTTTTTTAGCCCGAGACCGTAATGGTAATTTATTCAGTGTCACGGTACTTACGAGAGAAACCTTTTACTTTATCTTGTGGGTAAAAAGTACACCCTCGTGCAGAGTTTTAACGCTATTCGAATAGCCATGTCCGGGTTAAGGACTACATCTGGGTTGGTCAAGTGTCTTTCTGAGGTCGGTCCTTCGGAGGAAATAATTAAAATTGAGCATCGAAATCAACTTATCCCGGAATATTATGACTCACCAATGCTGGTCATGAATTATTTGTACAACTGTTGGAATATTTTTTGATGCTAATGTTATTATTGTGGACTAACCCTGTTTCTCTTATTTTACATGTTTCCTGAGTGTCCTCATGGGCTGGCTGACACTCGAGCACTCAGTTTTATTTTCAAGACCATGTCCGTGGCGTCCCCCCGAGTTCTCAGGCGGTCTACCACACGCCACATTCTTGTGGATACTCGATTCGCATTTCTTTTCCAGACCCCCGTGGCATCACTTTTTTTTCGGCCACCGACTGGCATTTCTTTTCAAGACCTAATCCGGGCGTCCCTCGATTTTCCTCAGGCTGTCAATCCACGCCACTACTCTTGTGACACCCCTATTGCAATTTCCTTTCACGACCCTCTTCTGTGGCGTCCCTCTAGTTCTCAGGCGGTTCTGTCACGCCAATACTCTTGTGGATACCCGATTGGCATTTCTCTTATATTCTTTCTCGTACCTTCCTTGTTTTATGACTAACATGTTTTTATTATGTCTCTTTTTATGTTTGTCACTAACAGGTTATATTTACGTTTTCTGCACCTATTATTGTTTATCATGCCATCCTTTAAATTTTTCTGATTTTCAGTCAGCATGGGCAATAAGCATTTAATCCATCATGAATCATATGCATTCGATATATCCTTTTGTTCATGATTTTTGCGAGTACTTCCAACGTACTCACATGCTTGTCCCTGGCTATTTACTTGGCCAGATCAGATTTTCAGCGAGGAGTACTACCACAACCGTCCACCACGGAGCCTAGGATATCAGCTACTCGGGATAAGGTTTCCAGGTAGCCCGTTCCTTGGAATGGAGCCCCATCGCCGTTGGAGACCACGCTACGCTTTTCCATCATCCATCTCCCAGAATCATTGTTGTATTAGTTACCTTATGAATCTTGTATCCAATTCTTGTAATTGCTTGGTATCTATAACAAGGATGTGTCCACTAGTAACGGGTAATTCCTGGCTGGTGATGACATGAGGGGTTAATTTTTGGGACGGTTGTGCCCTTCCGAAATCCACCCCGACACCTTGGTATCAGAGCCAGGCCTGACATTGCTATCCTATCTTTTTCCTGGTGCCCCATTAGCCTTAGGTCCTCCACACCATCCCCATCCTTCTGTGTTCTTAGTCCAAGCCCGTCCTACCGACAGCCTGCACTGCCAGCCGACACCTTTTAGCTTCGGTGCCCACAACCTATCTCCCTACAATCTCCCCTACCGACAACCCCAGTAATACGTCACATTTTGTGATTTATATCTGCGACAGTTGACTCGACCACTCTAGAATAGAGCTGATACCCAGACTTGGGTCACCCCTGCCTAAATTATATGTTTTTCCTAGCCCAGGCAACGATTATAGGAGACCAACTCTCGTAACAAATCAGCATGCCTCACCTTTGTATAATGCGTCCACCACCCTTTACCCATGTCGCCCTTGGGATTCATCTGAGAACCCAAGATGCAACCCCGCAGGGTTCTGTCAAGAGTTCACCCGTACACTCTTGGTTCCACTCAACCACCCAGTACGAGCTGTCAAATCGAGTAATCACCCCAACACCCTCGAATATGGGCAGGTGCGCCATCCCACCATTGACCCAAACCCAGGCCATACAAGTTTTCGTCTTCATCGGGAAATCTATCCAACTTCCAGAATTGCTATAGAAATTGCCTGCCTATGAAGCAATTAACCCTCCCTCCAGTTTTTGTATGCCTTCGTGCCACGAACGGGGGTCTTACTACTTCCCGACCGTGCCAGCACCCCAGAGACGAAGCATACTTTCCTCCCTTCAGACAAATCAGAAGAGAATCCAATGCTAGCCAACCTGTTCAATATGTCATCTCACAAATACGTTTTGACCAGCAAGTGATGGACTTCCTCAGACTCTTGCTGTTCTGAATCCTCGATTCGCCATCCGGCGGACCAGGGCTGTTGCCACGACCAAGGAGGGAACGTTTCTTCGACTCCTCCCATCCACTTTCTCCGGGGGAATAAAGATTGTGTTTCCACCAATGCGTGGATATTTCTCAGGACCCTATCGAGTTTTACTTTGTACCGTAGAGAACCATGGTTGTGTTCCGTTAGTCTAGCGTTATTGCATAATTTGATATCTTGTTGCAATCTTAGGATTTACCCTATGATGAAATTTTGATTGCAGTTATTTTGTTACCATAACACATTCCTAGGGACAGCGTAGGCATAGCGCCGGGTTAAATGCTTAGCAGTTAGCGCGGGTGGTCCCGCGTTACGATACGTGCGCATCAGCTAAACTCTTATCAGTAGCGGGGTTTTGACCCCTCTAACTGCTATTGAGGATAGCAGTAGCGTCGGTCTCCAACAGCGCTGCGTCTAATAGCTGTAGCGCCCTTGAACAAAGAAGCGCTATTCAGCTAAGAACTCCTTCGCTAAAGCCCCTAACCCCCCGCGCTACTGTTAATTTTTTTTGAGTTTTCTGAAATTTTTTTTCTGCTCCCAGATTTTGTGCTGCTGAATTTTGTTTTAGGGGCCTTTATACAATAATCTCTAGCATATCATACACATACAATGTAATCATAGCATATAACATACAAATAGTCCCTCATCAAATCATGTCATCAGCCATAATCATCATCCCACACAAAGTGGTCTCTCGTCATCAGCTGAAATAGCGATACAAGTCTCAAATACTTGCACTACATCGTTATCCATCAACAATGATATAACGCGAGAAGAGCTATCACTATGATGTGAGAGCGGAACTATGGCAGTACATGAGCGGCGGTTTACGAGTCCCTCTCTCGCCGAAGCGTGAACCAAGTAGCTAGCTTTCTGCTTCTTGTCTGCTTTTGAAGCCCTTTTTATGGCTGGCGCCAAGACCCCATCCCTCGCGCCGGACACTCAGGCCCTCGTCCGTACACTCCCGGAACCTTCCCCTTTGTACAACTACATACACTGCTTCTTCGCCATCAAGATCTAGGTTACCTGTTAGAGATTCATCTTCATCAGAGAATAGACACTCTATGCCAACAAACTATACTAGAGCAACAAGAAAAAGAAAGGTTATCAACTCGATGCAACACAAAAACAAACATATAGTAACGCAAACTAATTACTATAAAAATAGAGGTAACGCAAGGTTCCTCGTACCAACTAACAAAGTAAGCATTACGCAGTTCGGCAGGGACCTGGACATCAAAAGTTTTCATCGCTACAGAAAGTATACAATTCAACCACACTATCTCATCATCGGCACGTAAATCCTAGAAGTTCCTCCTTTCCATATCATCAAGGCATTGGCCCTAGCTTCCTTGACGGTGTGAGGTCCTGATGTTGCCAATGCCTATGCGAGTTCATACTTCAGCTCGCGAATATAGGGCCGTGGTGGAACATCCCCCTTCTCATCGACGACTTTCTTTCATGATGATCGTCGCAATGTCCCCTCTGGATCCGAAAAAGTCCATCTCTAAGTTTATATATCCTCTTCTCCATGAGATTTCTACCCACTTGCGGATCTGATCATCGGTTCTGCTTGTCATGCGAGCTGTTGTGAGCCGTTCCTGAAATCCTCTGAATGGAGTAGTAGAATCCTCGTTCTTGCTTGGTGTTTTGGACATGGAAGCAGCAAAAGTTAGTTTTTTAATGCTAGAAAACCCAACTTCTTATCCCCTTTATTTCCTGATCTCGGGCCACCCTAATGCTGAAGTCCTTGGAGAGCATCGCTAGAATATCATTAGTGGGTTGTTAGTCCCTTCTTCTCTAGTTTCTGGTAGGGTCCCGAAATCACTGCGTGGGGAGACTCGCGGTAAAGAACGATAGACGGCGCGCCCGTTGCTGCGGGAAAAACCCTCAAATTATTCTCCATATGAGCGATGAAGGAATGATTGAAATGCACGAAAGTGGTTTGTCCGGCACTGACTTACTTTGTATGAGAAGGATGAGGAAATTTCCCTGGTCCTTATTCTGTACCATGAAGTTTTGGAGGTACTCCCTAGCAGTTTCACGCTCAAAGTCGCCGAGACTCAAGAAGGGACTGCGTCATGTAGTATGGATCCGCCCCCAATTTGCGGACTTCTTCTCGCTTCATGACGGATCTCATATGTAGCGCAAAAGGTGGACGATTGTAAGCCTTGTTAGGAAACATCTCGAGATATGGGTCAAACCTTAGGAAGAGCAACCTCCGCGAGCCATTGTCGACTTAGCTTCCCCTCAGGCACCAGAGCCCGCGTAATGTCCGGATATCCTAGATCCTTCGAGTCCTAGTTGGCTTTCTCAATCGATAGCACATTGTCGTGCATTCTCTGAAGATCCCCTGATTGTGCCTGCCACGGTTTCGCGGTAGCATCGCTCGCCCGTGACATGAACATGCCGCACCTTTGACAATGGGCGAATAGATGAATATCCATACAGCATGTTACACACGCTCGGCAAATCTGCTGTTTTGGCTGCTATTTGCTTTGGCTTGTTTGTTAGGCATCTGAGCCTATCTTCCCGCCGTCTCTTCCTCGCTTTTTCTTGGGCCGAACCTTCTAGACCTTCCTTAACCCCTGCCCCAGTGTTTGTCGGGCTAAGCACTGTACAACCCCCGGCTAGTTGAGCCTGTGTTGAGGCGGCATCTTCAGGCGTGTCCTGTGAGAATTTCATGAAGAGAACTTCTTGCAATCCCTGCTAGGACGTTCCTGCCCGTCAATCATCCCATATTCCTCATCAGCAGGCTGATGCCCGATTCCGTCATAGGCTGACTCATCCTATCTAAGACACTGCCATAAGGCCCTTAATTGAGGGAACTCATTGGGTCCCTCCACCTTCCACCCTCCATCGCTCATTCATTCTTTGTTTCCTACGGGGGCAATTACATCAGCCACTATTGGACCCCTTAAAAATCACGCCGTCCGCCGTCTCACCCACCCTACCGGTGCTGGTAATTGCGTAGGCGGGGTGGTGGTCGCCATACATGCTTGTTTGTGTTTGGTTATTGGTGTGCTCTCGCCGGCCCAGACGAAGAAGATTTTCTGCCATAGCAGCACCCAACCCTTTGCAGCTTCCACCCGCAGCGGGGTCTCGTCGTCCCTTCCCCGAGCCGTACTGGAAGGAGGCAAATCCTCGTGCCCCGATTTCCACCTCGACAAGGTAAACCCTTAAGTGGCCCAACTTGCATCGGCTGGTTTGTGGGCACGTGAGTTCCAATGGCTATCGTTATCACCCCCTTTCCCACGTCACCTTCTGGCCTTTGATAAAGTAGAGTACGTTGGCACGTGGTTTTGTCGGCCGCAACACTAGCTGCGGCTAAAACATCTGAAGGCAACGAAAATGAAATATTTCGAGATATTATATGTTGGTTGCTACATCAATTACCTTGAGGGCGTCGAGCTCAGCCAAGACTAAGGCCCGCCTAGCATGCCGAGATTGAGGACGGGCTGCTATAGCGGGTGCGGTGCGGGGGCGAGAGCAGGCCCGTTTGCGTGAGCATGTTATGGTGCGGTGGTGGTTTGTTTCATCGAGTTGCTCCGACGAAACTGGGCATAGGGGAAATCATAATCGTCTTGTCTGGATTTTCCTCGTCCAGTTGATATACCTAAACCAAGTTGTAGCTAAACAAAATCTTTCTGCAGGCATGTACAGCCCCCCTTTTTTTTTTTTTTTTGTTTTTTTTGCATCGAGCCTGCTGTACAGCAACTCTTTTCTCCTCGGCGCTTTTTTTTCACGTACTCGCCTGCTTTTTGTTCTCGAACACAAGCTTCACCTTCTCGTCGATGTCCGCCCTGACTAAACTTATTTTTCTGCTTTCTTGGCCTCCGGGCCCTCGTTGTAAAACACCTTCCACATGGCGCCATCTCCGGTGCCGTGCACACATCCTAATTGTGGCCGTGGCCCAAAGGGATTCCCCCTTAAGTTTCGTTCACGGCCCGGTTTGTATGGGGTGGGCCCACTTGGGCCTCATCGGCGAAGTAGGGCTTTCGGCTACAAGCTGGTGGTTGTCTTTCTCCTGCAGAAGGAACGTGAACCGTTTATGATGTGTAGTCACTTGGACCAGGGGGGAGCTAATGTAAGTTGGTACAGAATAATTACCAGTATTCTAATCAATCTCCCTCATGATTTGGGGGTCCGTGTAAAAAACCTTCTTTTCCTTGTCCCCCTTGAGCGGCCCGGATGAAGTCACGCTCCAAGGGGTTGGTTGACTTCGGAAGGTGTTCCTGGAGTCCCCTCTGCTTCATGTTTCCGCGTCCTCCTTATCCCATTGGACTTTATGCCAGGTAGCTGTAACCCAACAAGTATCCGGATGCAACCAGTTTTCGAGGTAGGTATTCAACCAATTAATAGATTCGACACAAGGGGAGCAGATATTTGCAAGTATTAGCAGTGGAGTGGTCAATTCCCCAAACCTGGAGATTAATTACTGCAGCAAAGTGATCAGTACAAAGTAGTATGGTAGTTTTTTTTGATAATACTAACTAGCTGCAACAATAAAACGATAATAGTAATAGCCGTGATTTTGTAAGCACGTGCAACAAGTAACAGTAGTCAGTAACTTAGCAAGATCAATAGGTAAGAAAATCGTATGCATTGGATCCGGTATTTGTTTGGGATGATAGTCATCATGTGACCAGTCTAACCTAAGGCGATACGGCACACTCCAGTTTCATAATATAATGTGGTATGTATTCCGTAAATAGTCATACGTGCTTAGGAAAGAACTTGCATGACATCCTTTTGTCCACCCTCCCGTGGCAGCGGGGTCCTATTGGAAACTAAGGGCTATTAATGGGCCCTCCCTTTTAAGAGAACCGGAACAAAGCATTAACACAGCGGGAATACAATGAACTCCTCAAACTACGGCATCACCGGAGTGGTCCCGACTACTTCCTCCGGGGTTTGCCGGATCATACACATAGTAGGTGGACTATAACTTGCAGATCGGATCTAGAAAAAGGGTATAATGTTGATAACATAAACAGTTCAAATCTGAAATCATGGACCCGGGTGTGCCCATATTTGACAAGTCATTAAGCTGGCAAAGTCAAGCAACAGCAGCTCATAACATAATGGATCTAGGGATCACCTCTAACAAAACTAACTCGATTACATTATGAATCTCAATCCCACTCCCACCGCCAGCGAGACTACGAAGGAAATTACTCACTCCCGGTGGTGAGCATCATGGAATTGCGATGGAGAGGTTGGGTTATGACGAAGAACGAGATCCCCCTCTTCGGAGCCCCAAACGGACTCCCGATCTGGCCTCCTGATGAAAGGAACATGATGTGAACTGCGCTCCGTCTCATGGAACGCGGTAATTCTTTTCTCCCCTATTTTTTTTTTTCTAGAAATTAGATTTTATAGAGTCGGTTCAGTGTCAGCGGGGCCACAGGTGGGGACAACCCACCTGTGCGCGCCTGTGGGGGCCAGGCGCGCCCTTGTGGGTGTGACCACACATTGCCCCCCTCAGGTGCTCTTGGCTCCGTAAATTCTCTTTTATATATAAAAAATCCTCGAAAGTTTCGTTCCATTCCGAGACTTTTATTTCTGCAACAAAAACAACACATGGTAGTTCTGATGAAAACAGTGTCAGTCCGGGGTTAGTTTTCATCATTCACATCATGCAAGTTTAGAGTCCAAAACAAGAGGAAAAGCATTAGGAAAAGTGATACTTTTGCCGAGACGTAATCACTCCCCCAAGCTTAAACCTTTGCTTGTCCTAAGCAATCAGTGTGATAAACGAAAGTGAAAAAGAAAAAACTTTTTACGAACTCTTTGCTCTTGTTTTTGCATAAATAGCTTAACAGCACCCAGTTTTCAGCCAATATTAATAACTAACCATGTCGACAATAACTCCCTTAAAAATATATTACTCATATCAATGTAATAATCAGCTGGCGAGTAAATAATAAGAATATATCAAACATCTACAACGTTATCAAAACACTCATGATATAATATGACAATAGTGTACTCGCTAGCCCTTTCTGGACCCGCAAAACATAAATGCAGAGCACCTCCAAAGTTCAACAGCGACTAACCAGGTAATTCATGGTAGAAAAGGAAATCCAGTCAATGAATGCACCCAACATAAATCTACACACAATGCATCATCATGACATCAGTGCTCTCCGGTTCCCTGGCGCTTTATTTTAAAGGTGAAGACATCAACATAAAAGTAAAAGATAGCCCCTTCGCAGAGGGAACAGTGATTTGCAGAGGTTCCAGAGTTCCAAGTTTTTTTAAAACAGAGGTAAATGGATTTTTGGAGATTCACCCTTCCATTTAACTACTTCAGACTATCAGTTAATCAATATTTCCATGCTAAAACCATTAAGTGGCGTCCCAGCGATAAAAGGAAAGATTTACTCATTGGGAGTTTTTTGTTTGCTTATTTTAAGAGCTTAATTCTTTTTGCAGTTTGGGACTCGTCATCCCTACTCCGCCATCTCTCGGCGATGGCGAGTAATAAACACTCGACCTGAGAATCACCCGCTTAGCAATGGAAGATACCCGCTACCTCCCTGTCATCCCTTAAACGATCCAGGCAACACAAAAGGATTTATTTATTTGAAGTTTTTTTAGAGGTGGCACATGCAAATTTCTTAGGAACGGCAGGGCAATCCGCGTAATAGGTAGGTATGGTTGGACCTCATCTAGAAATAACTTGTTTTCAAGGTTTTTTGATGTACAGCAGAATTCCCCTTAGTACAGGCGAAGGCTAGCAAAATGGTTTGAGAAGCGTCCATCTAAGAGCACAACGTTCATGAACTGCATTATGCATAAGTACATTGGACACGAGCATAGTAGATATGAACACCGAACATAAAAAAAAAAATATCATGATGCTATGTTTGGTTTGATGTCAACTACATGCATGAACATGTGCCAAGTCAAGCCAATCGAACATTCAGCGGAGGATACCATATCATCAATACTACATCACACCTTTTAACGCAATGTTTGGCACTACTATAATCTTGATCCAACTCCGAGCTACTTATGCTGGCAGAGAAACTTTAATCTCTAATTGTCATTGCAAACCTGTTTTACATCCATAATAGGCTGAATCATGGATCTAGGTTAAACATAGTTACAAAAACAAAATGACGTGGCTTTGCAGGTGCATACTCAATGCACAAAAATCTGGAGTTGAAATAGTTTAAAAAAATGAAATGCCTTTGTAACAATGATTTTTCCGTCCAAAACCCTGATTAATACTTCGAAAGAGATTGTCCCATTTTGTACACGAATGCATCCAGTTTCTGCCGTAACCTCTCAACCCCCTTATTTAGCACATCTATGGGTGGGTGAAATGATGATCGGGCCATGCCCAACTTTCACCTTTTCAACGTTCATTTTGGGTAGTGCTTTTCAATTTTCAGGGTCGTTTATCTCAAAAAGAAATCGTAACTGCATGAAAAATAGCAATGCAGTCAGAAAGGGTTGAAATTGATGATGTCGATTTGAATGGTGCTACTGAACGCACACAATTCTAGGTTGAAATATGTTTAAAAAATGCCATGCCTTTTTGTAACAGATGAGTTTTCGTCCAAACCCCGATACTTCGAAGAGATTGTCCTTGGTACAACAGTTCATCCATTTTTCCTTCTTGCCGGTAACCCCCTCAACTTTTTAGCACTCTATGTGGGTGAATGATGATACCATGCCAACTTTCAACCTTTTCAGAATTTCAGAGTTTCATTTTGTAGTGCTTTTTGAATTTCAGGTTCGGTAAGCTCAAAATCATAAATGCATTAAAAATACCAATGAAGTCAGACGGGGTGAAAATTGATAGAGGTTGCTTTGAATGTGGCATACTGAACGCCCAAAATGCCTGGAGTTTTTTTTTTTTGAAATTAAGTTAAAAAAAAAAAAATTAATGCCCTTTGTAACAGATGATTTCGTCCCAAACACCCTATACTACTTTACTCGAAAGAGATTGTCCCATTTTGGTACACGAAGTGCATCCCGTTTTTTCTGCGTAACCCGCTCAACGTACTTTTTTAGCCATGCTATTGGGCGAAATGATGATACCATGCCAACTTTCAACCTTTTCAAAGTTAATTTTGGTTGTACTTTTTTCAATTTCAGGGTCTTTAGCTCAAAAAATCGTAAAATGCATTCAAAATAGCAAGAAGTGAGAAAGGGTTGAAAATTGCTGCGTTGGCTTTGAATGTGCTACTGACCGCACAACCTTCTGGAGTTTGAATGAAGTTTAAAAAAACTGAAATGCCCTTTGTAGCAGATTAAGTTTTCGTCTGAAACCCTGATACTTCGAACGAGTTGTCCATTTGGTAACAAAAAACGATGTGCAAGTCCCGTTCTGCCGTAACCCTCTCAACTTTTTAACACTCTATGTTGGTGAAAAAAAAAAAAAACATGATGATACCATGCCCTCTTTCAACCTTTTTCAAAGTTCAATGGTTGTAGTGCTTTTCAATTTCAGGGTCGTTTTAGCTCAAAAAAATCTGTAAATGCAGAAAATAGCAAATGAAGTCAGAAATGGTTGAAAATTGATGAACATGCTTTGAATTTTGCATAACCGAATGCACAAAAGTCTAGATTGAAATAAGTTTAAAAAATGGAAATCGCCTTTGTAACAGATGATTTGTCGTCCAAAACCCCATACTTCGAAAGAATTGTCCATTTTTTACCCGAAGTGCATCCAGTTTTCTTGTCGTTCAGACCCTCTCAACTTTTTAGCACATGCCTATGTGGTGAAATGAATGATACCATTCCAACTTTCAAACTTTTCAAGTTCATTTCGTAGTGCTTTTCATTTTAGGGTTTTTAAGCTCAAAAAAATCAGTAACTGCATTAAAAATAGAAAATGAAGTCAGAAAGGGTTGAAAATTGAAATGACATGCTTTTGAATTGTGCATACTGAAGGCACAAAAGTCTGGCTTGAAAAAGTTAAAAAATGACATGTGCCTTTTGTTAACAGTTTGAGTTTTCGTCCCGTAACCCTGATTATATACTTCGCAGAGATGTCCATTTTGGTACCAAGTGCATCTAGTTTTACCGTTTTCAACAAAAACCCCCCCTCTGAACTTTTTAGCACATGCTATGGGGTGAAATGATGATAGCGGCATGACACTTTTCCACATTTTCAGATTGCATTTTGTTGTGCTTTTCAATGTCAGGTCGTTTAGCTCAATAAATCCATACATTGCAATGAAAAATAGCAAATAAGTCCATAAGCAAAAAAAACAAAAAAAAGAAATGGTTTAAAAATTGAGACATGTGCTTTTGAATGGGGTGGCATACTGAATCCAAAAAGTCATGAGTTTAAATAGTTAAAACATGAAATGCCTTTGTACAGATGAGTCTTCGTCCTAACCCCTGATACTTCGAAAGAGATTGTCCTTTTGTACCCGAAGTGCAATCCATTTTCTGCCCGTAACCCTCTCAACTTTTTAGCACATCTATGTGGTGAGATGATGATCCAATGCCAACTTTTCAAACCTTTTTCAAAGTTTCATTGTCTTTTTTCAAGGGATGGCGGGTTGGGGTGTATACTAACTTTTCAATTTCAAGGGTTCTTTAGCTCAAAAAAATCAGTAAATTCGATGAAAATAGCCAATGAAGTCAGAATGGGTTTGGAAAATTGATGACGTGGCTTTTGAATGGTGCATACCGAATGCACAAAAGTCTGGAGTTGAAATAAGTTTTAAAAATGAAGGCCTTTGTTACCAGATGAGTTTGTCGTCCAAACCCCAGTATTCGCAAGAGATTGTCCATATTTTTGTAACAAGGTGGATTAGTTTATGTCTTACCCCTCTCAACTTTTTAGCACACGTTAATGTGGGTGAAATTATAATACATGCCAACTTTCCACCTTTTTGGAGTCCATTTTGTTTGTGCTTTCGTTATTTCAGGGGTTGTTTGAAGCTCAAAAAATTCAGTAAATGCAATTAAAAATGCAAATGAGGTCAGAAAGGGTTGAAATTGTGATGTGTCTTTTGAATGGTGCAGTACTGAACGGATAAAAGTCTGAGTTTGAAATAAGTTAAAAAAATAAAATGCTTTGTAGCTGATGATTTTTCGTCTAACCTGAATTTGAAGGATTTCCATTCTGTACACGACGCTCATCCAGTTTCTACCGTAACCTCCTAACTTCTTAGCACATGCTATGTGGCGAATGATATCCATGCAACTTTCAACCCTTTTCAAAGTTCATTTTTTGTAGTGCTTTTTCATTTCAGGGTCGTGTAGCTCAAAGATTAGTAAAATGCATGAAAACTAGCAAACGAAGTTCAGAAAGGGTTGAAATTGATGACGTTGAATTTGGAATGGTGCATATGACGCACAAAATTTCCTGGATTTTGCAAGCATAGTTTTCAAAATGAAACTGGCCTTTGTAATATAATGTGTTTTCCGTTCCAAAACCCCGATACTTCGAAAGATATTGTCCATTTTTTGTGCACGAAGCGCATCCAGTTCGGCCGGTAACCCTCTCAATTTTTAGCACCTGCTTAAGTGTTGGTGGGGGGGTTGAAATGTTGTACCATGCCAACGTTTCACCTTTTCAAGTTCATTTTGGGTGCTTTCAATTTCCGGGTTGTTAAAGCTCAAAAAAAAATCAATAATGCATTAACAATAGCAAATGAAGTCGAAAGGGTTGAAAATTGATGACACTTGCTTTAATGGTGCTCTGACTAACAACAAGGCCTGGAGTTTAATAAGTTTAGCAAAGAATGAAATGCCTTTGGTACAGATGAGTTTTCGTCCGAAACCCTGATATATGACTTCGAAACAGATTGTCCATTTTGTACACGAATTGCATCCATTTTTTTTTTGCCGTAACCCTCTGGAAAATTTTTAGTCACATGCTATGTGGGTGAAATGATGATACCATCCACTTTCAACCGTTTCAAGTTCATTTTGTAGTGCCTTTTTTCATTCAGTAGTCCTTTGGTCAAAAAAAAAACACAAAAAATTCCAAAAAAAAGTAAATCCAATGAAAAATAGCAAATGATTCAGAAACAGGGTGAAAATGATGACGTGGCTTTTGAATGGTGCCATACTGAATGCACAAAAGTCTGGAGTTGAAAATAAGTTTAAAAAAAGAACTGCCTTGTACAGCTGGATTTTTTCTTCCAAACCCTGATACTTCGAAAGGATTGTCCATTTTGTACACAAACGCATCCAGTTTTCTGCCGTAACCCTCTCACACTTTATAGCACATGCTTGTGGGTGAAATGATGACCATGCCAACTTTCAACCTTTTTATAGTTTATTTTGTTGTTCTTTTTTCAATTTCAGTGTCGTTTTCTCAAAAAAATCAGTAAATGGCATGAAAAATAGAATGAAGGCATAAATGGCTGAAAATTGATGACTTGGCTTTGAATTGGTGCTACTGATGCACAAACTTCTGAGTTGAAATAATTTTAAAAATGAAAATTGCCCTTTGTAACGATGAGTTTATCGTTCTGAAACCCCTTATACTTCGAAGAGATTGTCCATTGTGTACACTAAGTGCATCCAGTTTCCTGCCAGGTAACCACCCTCTCAACTTTTTTAGCACATGCTATGTGGGTGAAATGATGAGACCATGCAACTTTCCAACCTTTTTAGAGTTCATTTTTGTAGTGCTGTTCATTTCAGGTCTTTAGCTCAAAAAAATCATAAATCATGAAAAATAGCAATGAAGTCATAAAGTGTTGAAAATTGACGACGTGGATTTTGAATGGGGCATACCGAACTCACAACAAGTCTGTAGTTGAAATAATTTAAATGAAATGCCTTTGTAACAGATGATTTTTCGTCCAAAACCCCTATACTTCGAAGAGATTTTCCATTTTGTACACGAAGTGCATCCAGTTTCTGCCGTAACCTCTCAACTTTTTGGCACATGCTATGTGTGTGAAGATGATGAAGACCATGGCCATACTTTAACCCTTTTCAGAGTTCTTTTGTAGTGCTTTTTCAATTTCAGGGTCGTTTTTTTTTTTTAAGCTTCAAAAAAACAGTAATAATGGCATTAAAATAGCAATGAGTCAGAAAGGGTTGAAAATTGATGACACACGTGGCTTTTAATGGTGCAATACTGACCGCATCAAAAGTCTGAGTTGAAATAAGTTAACAAAAAATGAAATGCCTTTGTAACAGATGGTTTTCGTCCTAACCCCGATACTTCGAAAGAGATTGTCCATGTTTTGTAAATGAAGTGTATCCATTTTCCTGCCGTACCTCTCAACACTTTATAGCACTGCCTATGTGGGTGAAATGATGATAACCTGCCAAGTTTCAACCTTTTAGAGTTTATTTTGGTTGTTGCCTTTTCAATTTCAGTGTCGTTTATCCTCAAAAATCAGTAAATGCATGAAAAAATCGTAACATGAAGTCAGAAAGGGTTGGAAATTGATGACTTGGCTTGGAATTGTGCATACTGAATGCACAAAAGTCTAGAGTGGAAATAATTTTAAAAAAAGGAAAACCTTTGTAACAGAATTAGTTTTCGTCCGAACCTTTATACTTCGAAAGAAGATGGTCCATTTCTGTACACGAAGTGCATCCAGTATCTGCCGTAAGACCCCTCAACTTTTTAGCACATGCTAGGTGGGTGAAATGATTGATACCATGCCAACTTTCAACCTTTTTAGAGTTTCAATTTTGTAAGTGCTTTTCAATTTCAGGCGTTTAGCTCAAAAAATCAGTAATGCATGAAAAATATCCAATGAAGTCAGAAAGGGTTTGAAATTGATGACGTGGATTTTGGAAATGGTGCATACTGAACACACAAAAGTCTGTATTTGCAATAAGTTTAAAAATGAAATTCTTTGTACCCGAATGAGTTTTCGTCCAAAACCCCCGATACTTCGAAAGAGATTGTCCATTTTGTAACACGAAGTTGCATCCAGTTTCTGCCTTAACCCTCTCAAACGTTTTTGGCACATGCTATGTGGGTGAAATGAAATGATACCATGCCACTTTCAACCTTTTCATAGTTCATTTGAGTGGTTTTCATTTTCAGGGTCGTTAAGCTAAAAAAAAATCAGTAAATGCATGAAAAAACTAGCAAATGAAGTCAGAAAGGGGTTGAAAATTGATGACGTGCTTTTAATGGTGCATCCTGAACCCCACAAAGTCTGGAGTTGAAATAAGTTTAAAAAAATGAAATGCTTTGTTCAACTGATGAGTTTTCGGCCGAAAACCCTGTAGCTTCGAAAGAGATTGTTCCATTTGTATCACGAATGCACCAGTTTTCTGCCGTAACCCTCTCAACTGTCCTCAAGCACATGCTCCTTGGGTGAAATGAAATATACCATGCCAACTTTCACCTTTTCATAGTTCATTTGTAGTGCTCTTCAACTTTCTGGGGTCGTTTAGCTCAAAAAAATCATAAATTCATTTAAAAAAAGCAAACAAAGTCAAGAAAGGGTTGAAAATGAATTGCGTGGCTTTGAATGGTGCATACTAATGTCACGAACAGGTCTAGGAGTTGAAATAATATTTTAAAAAATGAAAATGCCTTTGTAACATATGAGTTTTTCGTCCCCACAAACCTGCTGATATAACCGTGTACACTTCGAACTAGATTTTCCCTTTTGTACATAAGTGCAGCCAGTTTCTGCCATACCCTCTCAACTTTTTAGCACATGCTAAGTTGGGTGACATAGTATACATGCCAACTTTTCACCCTTTTTCAGGTTCATTTTGCTAGGTTTTTCAATTTCCGGTCGTTTTAACTCAAAAAAAATCCAGTAAATGCATGAAAAATGCAAATGAAGTCCGAAAGGGACGACATTGATGACGTGGCTTTGAATGTGCATCCTGAAGCGCACAAAAGTTCTGTGGAGTTAAAATAAGTTTTAAAAAATTAAAATGCTTTGTAACGAAGTTTCCGTCCACAAACCCTGATACTTCGAAAGAGATTGTCCCATTTTGTACACGAAGTGCATCCATTTTTCTGCCGTAACCTCGTCAACTTTTTTAGCACATGCTATGTGATTGAAAATGATGATACATGCCAAATTTCACCGTTTTTCAGAGTTCATTTGTGTATTGCTTTTGAATTTCAAGGTCATTTAGAGAAAAAATCAGTAAATACATGAAAAAATAGAAAATTGAAATCAGAAAGTGTCGAAAATTGTTGACTTGGCTTTGAATGGGTGCATACTGAATTCACAAAGGTCTAGAGTTGAAATAATTTAAAAAAATGAAAATGCTTTTGTAACAATGAGTTTTCGTCCGAAACCCTTAATACTTCGAAATGATTTCCATTTGTACACGAAGTGCTCCAGTTTCTGCCGTAGACCCACGATCAAAACTTTTTAGCACAGCTATGTGGGTGAAATGAATGATACCAGTCCAACTTTCAACCTTTTTTAGAGTCGTTTTGTACTGCTTTCAATTTCAGGCGTCGTTGATCTCAAAAAAAAATCATAAATGCATTAAAACTAGCAAAATGAAGTCAGAAGGTTGAAAATTGGATGAGTGGCTTTGAAATGGTGCATCCTGAACGCACACAAAGTCTGGAGTTGAAATAGTTTTAAACAAAAAAAAATGAAATGGCCTTTGTAACAGATGATTTTTCGTTAGCAACCCTGATACCTTCCAAGAGATTGTCCCATTTTGTACACAAAGTGCATCCAGTTTCTGCCTTAACAATCTCCTTTTTAGCACATGCTATGTGGGTGGAAATGATGTACCATGCCAACTTCCACCTTTTCAGAGTTCATTTTGTAGTGCTTTTCAATTTTTAGGGTTCGTTTAGGCTAAAAAAAACAGCAAATGCATGAAAACTAGGAATGAGTTAGAAAGGGTTGAAAATTGATGACGGGGCGTGTGGGGGAAATGGTGCATACTGAACTCTCGAAATGTCTGGAGTTGAAATAATTTTTTAAAAAAATGAAATGCCTTTGGTACGATGAGTTTTCGTCCTAAACCTGATAGTTTCGAAAGAGATGTCCATTTTGTACACGAAGTCATCCAGTTTTCTGCCCTAACCCACTCTCAACTTCTTAGCACATCTATGTGGTTAAATATGCTACCCAATGCCAACTTTCAACCTTTTCATAGTTTCATTTTTGTAGTGCTCTTCAATTTCTGGGTCGTTTCCTCAACAAAATTAGTAATGCATTAAACAACAACAAAGTCATAAAGGTTGAAAATTTATGACGTGGATTTGAATGGTGCATACTGAATGCACGAAATGTCTGAGTTGAAATAAGTTGTAAAAAAAAAAAATGAAATGCCTTTGTAACAGATGCTTTTCGTCCGAAACACTGATCTTCGAATGATATGGTCCATTTTTTTTGTACCTGAATGCATCCAGTTTCTGCCGTAACCCTCCTTAAATTTTTAGCCCATGCTATGTGGGTGAAATGTGATACCATTCCAACTTTCACCTTTTCAGAGTTCATTTTTGTATTGTTTTTCAATTTCATTCACGGTCAGTTTAGCTCAAAACAAATCATGAATGCCCGAAAAATAGCACATGAGGTTCCGAAAAAGGGTCGAAAATGGATGACGTGCCTTTGAATGGTCTAGTGACTGCAACAAAACTTCTGGTCGTTACAATCGTTAAAAAAAAAAACATTCCTTTGTAACAGATGATTTGTTTCGTCCAAACCCTGATACTTCAAAGAGATTGTCCATTTTGTACATGACGTGCCATCCGTTTCGCCTGTAACCCGGTCCAACTTTTTAGCAGCATGCTAATGTGGGTGAAATGATGATACCAGCCAAATTTCAACCTTTTTCCGAGTTCATTTTGTAGTGCCTTTTCAATTTTTCCAGGTCGATTTAGCTACAAAAATCAGTTAAATAACATGAAAATAGCAAATGAAATCAGAAAGGTCGAAAATTGATGACTGGCGTTGAATGGTGCCTACTGAATGCACAAAGGCGCTAGAGTTGGAATATTAAAAAAATAAATCCTTGTAACAAATAGAGTTTCCGTCTGAAACCCTTATACTTTGAAAGAGATTGTCCATTTTGGTACACGAAGTGCATCCAGTTTCCTGCGTCACCACTCAACGTTTTTTAGCACATTCTATGTGGGTGACTTAATGATACCATTCCGAACTTTTTCACCTTTTTAGAGTTCATTTTGTCAGTGCTTTTCAATTGTCTGGGTTGTTTGAGCTTCAAAAAAAATCATAAATGCATTAAAAATCAAATGAAGTGGAAAGGGGTTGAAAAATGATGAGTGGCTTTGAATTGTGCATACTGAAACTCCAAAAAGTCCTGGAGTTTGAAATAAGTTTGTAAAAAAAATGAAATGCCTTTTAACAGATGAGTTTTCGTCCGCCCCTGAACTTGGAAGGAGGTTCTCCATTTTGTACACAAAGTTGCATCCAGTTTCTGCCGTAACACTCTCAACTTTTTTTAGAACTGCGATGTGGGTGAAAATGATGATACCATGCCAACTTTCAACATTTTTCAGCGTTCATTTTTGTAGTGCTTTTCAATTTTAGGGTCGTTTAGCTCAAAAAAATCAGTAATGCATTAAAATAGGAAATGAAGTCAGAAAGGGTTTGAAAATTGTTTGACGTGGCTTTAATGGTGCTCTGAACGCAACAAGTCTGGAGTTGAAATAGTTAAAAAAAATGAATGCTTTGTAACAATGAGTTTTCGTCCAAAACCTGAAGTTCAAAAGATTGTCCTTTGGACACGAGTGCATCGTGTTCTGCCGTCCCTCATCACACACTTTTTTAGCACATGCTATGTGGGTGAAATTGAATCCATGCCAACTTTCAACCTTTTCAGACTTCATTTTGTATGTTTTTTCAATTTCAGGGTTAGTCAAAAAAATCGTAATACATGAAAAATAGCACAATGAAAGTCAGAAAGTTGTTGAAAATTGATGACGTGGTCTTTTGAATGGTGCAGACTGACGCACAAAAAGTCTGGAGTGAATTAGTTTAGACAAAAAATAAATGATGCCTTTGTAACATAGTTTTCGTCCGAAACCCTGTACTTCGAAAGAGATTTTTCCACCATTTTGTAAACAAGTGCATCCAGTTTCGGCGGTAACCCTCTCAACTTTTTAGCCCATGATATGTGGGTGAAATGAATGATCCATGCCAACTTCCAACCTTTTCAGAGTTCATTTTGTAGTGCTTTTTTCAATTTCAGGGTTCGGTAGCTAAAAAAAAAATCGGTAATGCATTAAAAATAGCAAATGAGTCCATAAAGGGTTGAAAAGTGTGACGTGCTTTGCATGGTGCCTACTAAACGCATAAAAAGTCGGGAGTTGAAATAAGTTTTTAAAAAATGAATGCCTTTGTAACAGATGAGTTTTCCGTCCGAAACCCTGTACTTCCGAAAGAGTGTCCTTTTTGTACACGAAGTTCATCCGTTTCTGCCGTAAACCCTCTCACCTTTTTAGCCCATGCTATGTGTGGTGACATGGTGATCCAAATGCCAACTTTCCAACCTTTTTCAAGTTTCCATTTTGTTTTGCTTTTCAATTTCAGGGTCGTTTACTCAATAATCATAAATTCATGAAATAGCAAATGAAGTCAAACGGGTTGAAAATTGATGACATGTCTTTGAATGGTGCATCTGAATGCACAAAAAGTCTGAGTTGAAATAAAGTTTAAAAAGATGAATTGCCTTGGGTAAACATATGAGTTTTCGTCCCAAACCCTGATACTTCAAAGATGAGATTGTCCATTTGTACCCAAGGCGCATCCAGTTTCTGCCGTAACCCACTCAAATTTTTTAGCACATTCCTATTGTGGGTTAAATGCTGCATACCATGCCAACTTTAAACTTATCAGAGTTCATTTTTGTAGGGCTTTTTCAAATTTTTCAGGTCGTTTAGCTCAAAAAATCGTAACATAACATGAAAATAGCAAATGAAGTCAGAAAGGATTGAAAGTTTGGTGACGTGCTTTGATGGTGCATACTTGGACCGCACAAAAAGTGGAGTTTAAATAAGTTTAATTAATGAATATGCCCTTTGTACAGATGAGTTTTTCGTCCGGAACCCTGATACTTCGAAAAGATTGTCCTTTTGTACACCGAAGTGCATCAGTTTCTCCTGCCTTAACCCTCTCAACTTTTTAGCACATGCTATGTGGGTGAAAATGATGTACCATGCCAACTTTCAAACTTTTTAGAGTTCATTTTGTAGTGCTTTTCAATTTCCAGTTCCCGTTTAGCTCAAAAAAAAAAAATAGTACATGCTTGAAAAATAGCAAATGAAGTGGAGAAAGGGTTGAACAATTGATGACGTTGTGTCCGATAGCATCACATAAAAGTACAACGTTTCAATGCCACAACCACTAACAACCCTAACATTACAAGATTCACTCCGATTTGTCCAAAGTGGGGACTTCCAGATATATAGTCCGAAACTCACTAGAGAAGCAAGTGGATACAGTGAAGCCGGTCACATCCCAGATGGGATCTTTGTTGTAAAACTTTTTCCTTCCACGTATGCCCTTTGCGCCGTACCCATGGGCAATCTTCATCATTTAACTGGATGCCTCGGGTTAATATTCACTGTGAAGGGAGACCTTTCATGAAACTTTTTCATAATCTTCTGACATGTCTGTCTTTCCATCCATCCCACGATGTTTCCTTTTCCCGGAAAGAATATGTGGCGCTTTGGCTCATCGTATGATGTTCTTCGCTTCCTTTCTTTCTTTTTCTCGTCTGGGTTAGACATGTCCCTTCACATAGAAAACCTGCGCCACATCATTGGTCAGGACGAATGGTTCTCTTCGTCTGCAAATTGTTGAGAATCCACTGTTGTCATTCGTACTGCGGGTCTCCGTTACCGCCGCCTTGTGTCGATTGACCCTTTGCACCGAACCGAAGGACCTTCAACCACGTCCCTAGTCAGTTCCTTATCCTCCCTCTTTGGTAACCTAATTTGTGTCCTTTCCCCTCTGGTTTGCTGCATCAAAGCGGACACCACTGTTTTGGTTGGTCTCTTTTTATCTTGGGCCGATATGTAAATTGTGTATTCCCATTTATCTCGTACCCTTTGAAAGTCATTATATCGCAACCGGAATGGGTAACTGGGACAACAAGTTACATGTCATCAAGTGGAAATTTTGTAGAACTGTGTAGTTGGTGCCTTGAGTGGAGATGCCCTTCCAAATTATTATTGCCTTTCGGTCCTAAAGCGTGCCATTTCCACCCGTCTGCCCATTATGCCGCGATTCAGGAACACCAATCGGATAAGTCAGGAATAAAGTCAACACAAAACTCATGACCTCCTCAATTGTCATGCCCTTGGAGATGCTTCCTTTGGCCTGCACTGTTATGACAAATTAGGGGTTTTCTTTAGACTCCCAGGAACCTTCTCGAAGGACTATGTGTAGAAATACGGACCAGAAAGGCAAGCGCTTTGCATAGGTTAATGTTTTAACTAGGACGTGCGTCCCATGATTTGCAGAGGATGGTGGGAACACCAACTCGAAACTGACAAGACCTTTGCAACCAATCAGTTCTCTAACCTTGGTATGATTTCTGGATCGATTACCTTCTGAGAGAATTGATTGAGGAATGCACATACTTCATACTGGCTAATTGGAACGTTTTCTGGTAGAAGCCCCTCCATGCAACCCGGGAAGCAGTTGCGTCATAAAATCACGTGGCAGTCCATGAGACTTTAAGGTTCTGGAACGTTTTTCTCTGCTAGTTATTAATCCCCTTTATATTTTTGACGAGAAGCCAGACGGGACCTTCATACTGAGCAGGCATTAAAGAAAGAATTTCCTTCTCTTGTTTGGTAGAGGTAGCTTGGCATGACCCTGATGTATGCCGTCTTTTCCGTGGATACGTTGTTGGTCCCTCCCGTGTCCTCGTGTAAATCGTTTGTCTTTTCCATACATGCCCAAGAAGCCAAGCATGGTCACACAAAGATTCTTCGTCACTGAAATCAGCATCACGTTGATTGCAGAGCCGGACCTCTAGGTCTTTCCAATAGGGTAGGTCCCCAAAATATAGAATTTCTTCTTCCCCATGGGTGCGCGTCCGTCAAGCGTCATTTTCGGAATAGATTGTCCCTCCGGACCCTTTCCAAAGATTACCCTTAAATCCTGACCTATCATGTACATCACACCAGTATGGTGGCTGGGCGTCGTCCGTGATCGCTCACCTTTGAAATTGCTTGCCTTCTTTTCTACGGGAATGCCCCCTGCTCCGAATAAATCGACGATGTCCCAGGTGCACTTTCTTCTTAACAATTATCCAATCTATCTGTCGGTATCTCCAAAACAGTGCGTGCAAATGCGCTATATCCCCTTGGTTGTAATGTCCTGAAAGGTACTGGAGCATCCAATCATTGATGGTCCAAACAGCAAACGCATGTAGGTCAATTCTTCCTGATTGTCCTCATCCCACGTACGTACACCTTTTTCATTCCCACAGCTTATACAGTCTACAACTAATGGCCTTATGGTTTACAACACATAAATGTCGTTGCCGGGTTGCTTACAGGGCCTTGGAAATGTGAATGTCACTGGCACTAATGTACTTCCCTCTTCTGCACAACCAAGGATGAAGGTTATACATACTAGAGTCACAGGCCAGGTGCTATGTTGCTGCTCTGCTCCCCAAAGGATTACATGCCATCTTCTCTAGACCAACATACCATACTTCCTTGCTTCATCTGCAAAGTTCCTCCACTCTTCCTCTCGATTTTTCCTCCACGGCGCCCCGTCGCGGGTACTCTCAACTTCCTGCTTTCTTACGGCTTGCTTTTGGTGCCATCCGCATATCACTTGGCATGCTCTTTGTTTTCAACCATGTTATTATAGGACATACCACATCACCTTAGCAGGAATCCTTCTTCCTGGGGCGCTCGCCCGCGACATCACCAGGTCATCGCGGCTGATCTTATAGCCAATGCACCGCATACCGGCATGCATTCAATCCTCGTAATCACCGCTGTAGAGGATGCCGTCCCATTAGGGCATGTATGTATCTTTCTGCACCTCTAATCCTAGGCAGACAGCCTTCCTTCTTCGTACCGTACGTGTCGGCAATTCATTGTCCCTTTTGGAAGCAATTTCTTTACCATTCTCAGCAACTTTCCAAATCCCTGTCTGGAAATACAACCGATTCTCCTCCTTCCATTGCAAAGCAATACCAGTGTGGTTGCCCAGCTTTTCTTGTCAGCTTCGCCATTTGGGTACAACATTTCCTTGTGGTCCCTCTAACCTCCAAACTGCAACTTCGCAACTTCGGCCCTCTCTTTTCCACTTGCGCATTTCTCTTTGCAATTCGCAATGCCCACCAAGATCATCAGCGGGCTCATCTGATGCTCTTCTTCAAGCTTCTTCCCGCATTGCTGGCTCAGCTTCTTCCCCCTTGTTGTACCATCGTATTCAGGGAACCCATGGCCAGGATCGCTTGTCGTCTTCCCTCTTCTTCTTCATTGTCTTCCATCATAACCCCTCTTTTCCTGCTTGGGCCAACATTATAGTTGGGGCATGAAACCGTCCCAACAGGTGGACCTGAATGGTTCTTGACTTAGAGTAATTCTGATCATTTCCCTTAACACGCCAGCACATGGACAATACATAAAACCATACGCGCCGCCTTTGTTTAGCATCAGCCGCAAGCAGAAAAGTACGCACACATGAACGAACTGGGGAGAGCCTTGGTCATCGTCCTCCCTTGCCGTCTCTCTTCTTACAGAGCACCGAAAAGACCAAATTTAAATACAAGTTCATACATAACGTTTCATACACACTTATTCTCATAAACACATACAAACCCTCTGCTTAAAGCATTTAAATGCAAACCAATGGCGATCCAAAGATCGCAACTAAGGAACATTGATCCACCTCATAATGATACCAATCCCCCTCACTATCAATGGCATATTTTCTAATCTTGCTAATCTTCACCGCATTTTCTCCATCTTGCTCTTGTTGATCAATCGACGGACATCGGCAACATACAACTCCAGTTGTCCCATCTTCTCTTCTTCATTCTTTTTCAAATTTTTCTTTCAAATACTCCATTTTCTTTTTTACCCTAAAATTTAAACCTCTTCGACAAGGGGTTCGGTTTGGAATTTACGGTTCCACATACCTCCAAATAAAAATATCTATGGTCGTTGCTGGGCATAATTTGTCTAAACCATAAATGCACAACATGTTTTATAAAAATAGAATATACCACAATCCGAATCAATAAACCGAACAAGGGCCGATCGGGACGGAATCAACCACCATGCCACTATGTATAACAAACAACGTACGGGTTAAGAAAATTAAAATACAAGTAACTACTAAATCACACAAAATGATTTTTTTAAAAGGAATAAGAAACAAAGGCCCACCAAGGTGGTGCCTGCGCTGGGACGTTGCGGGCGTCGACGTGGTTAGGACCGGGACGGGAAGGCACTAAGTAAACCACACCTACATATGCAAACTAAGAAGTTAATTTGTGAGCTCAAATTGATCCAATAAACTACCACATAATTACTCCTAAACTACAACCCAAAGCACTATCCTTATAGAGCATTGCAATAGCTAATCTAGCAATGAGAGATGAAAAGGACAAGTTGCTAACCTTTTGTGAAGACTTGATGGATGGGGGTCCTTCCAAATCCTACAAATTTTTGGAAAAAGGATTAGCTCGAGCACTGGGGAAGAACAGAGGAATGGAATGAATGAAAGGGGAAAACAGAGAGAAATGGGCTCGGGCCTCCGACGAAGGGTTTATATATAGTCACATTTATTCAGGTTGGTTATACAACCTGGACTAAAGGGTCACCTCTAGTACCTGTTCCTGACACGAAACGGGACTAAATGTGCTCGTGGGGCCCCAGCCTGACCCACCTGCCACCACACTTTTAGTCCCGTTGGTCACAACCAGTACTAGAGGTTCAACGACGACCAGGACTAATGATGGCCGCCCACCTAGCCGTTGGAAACCGGCACTATGGTCACACATTAGTGCCCGTTCCGTAATTGGAACCGGGACTAATGAATGGGAACATTAGGTCGTTTTTTCTCGTAAGTGTAAAAATGCCCTCGCACGTTCCTTTTACTAGGGCGCTATGGGTTTGGACATGCATGAACCGATCAATACACTAACCCATCCCAACGTAAGCTCCAGTCGCCTCGCCTCCAGCCCAACTTGGAGGACGCTAAGCAAACATCCTCGTTAACAACACACCGAAACTTTTTTTGACTTATCGGTGGCAATGGGCCGGGAGGGGGGGGGGATTAAATTGTCGACAACTGTAAGAGCAATTTCAATGACAACAGGCAGAAAGTCTCTCCCTTAATAGATATAGATAGATAGATAGAATTTGGTTGTTTTGCTGTCTGCAGCGATGCCTATGCACGTCTCCACCTGCAGGGGCCCCGAAACGGGTCTGGCCCAATACCCACTTGTCGTGTCAATGCTGACGTCAGGATGATGTCCGTGCCTTCTTTCTTATTTTTATTTTTTTGTTTCATTCACATCCTTTATTTTTGTTTTTCTAATTTTGTTTATTTTTTTTTATACCAAAAATGTTTTTACAAATTTTTAAAAAAAATTTTAGTCTTTGCGTCACTTGAAAAATGTTAAACGTGTACAGAAAAAATGTTTCTGATGTTGCCGACATGTAATAACCTAATGAAAACAGATAATATTTATCATCTATTCAAAACTATATAACCTTGTGTATGAATTTCTTTTGCGACAATTAAATATGTCACCATTTAAAAAACTGTACTTTCATTGTTTAATGTTAGCAAGTAAAAAACATGTTTGTGGTAAATTTCACTATAAATTTTGGTTCATCAATTGAAAAGATGGTTCATCAATTTTAACAAAATCTTTACAAGTGTTCAAAAATGTTTTGTGTCTTTTGAAAAAAAATGTCTGCTGCATATTTAAAAAATGTTTTTTTTTATATTTTGTAAAATGTATTGAAAAAGTTTTTAACAAGGTATTTGAAGAAAATTATCTTTTTGTAAAAATTTAACCTGTATTTGAAAAATGTTAAATATTATAAAAAATGTTTATCTGTCTACCCCACAACCACGTGTCGCACAACGTAGAGATGTGTTTTATTTTTACAAAAAAAAAGCAAGAAAAAATCAAATAACCCCGACAAAAAATAAAAACAAAACACAATCGAATAAAGAACCCAGAAACAAATAAAAGAAAAGCAAAGTTTGTATACACCCCAAAAATTTGAATCATGTTTTTACTAAATAAAATTTGGCCAGAAATTAAAATTTCGATTTTTGCTAGGTCTTTTCTAATTCAGAACGATTTTCTGTTTCTTGTTTTTCAAAATTTCTTCCCCTCCATATAGAAATTTTTGGAGTGAATATTGTGGCTGTGTAGTTTCTTAAACCATTTCATTTATATTTATAACGTAGGAAATTAATTTTTCATAATAAAAAAATTTCCCCAAAACAATATCCTTTTAATAGCTATTTCAATACTTTAAGTGCTTGTTTGCACTACAACCATTTAATCTTTCTTCCAAAATTTCCACAAAAATTATGAGAGGTCAGTAGCCTCACAGAGTCACTTTTATGCACAACCTAACTAAAACCTAACTTGGTCTTTTGGAAGTTTTGAGGTGAATCCAGTGAAACCACCTCTTCCAATTCTGTCCCCATTTTTCTTCGGTTACAACTACAAACCCCAATTTTCCTTGCTCCAAAAATTCTGAAATTTTCCACTTATAGGCCTCCAACCAAACCCTTAACTCCAAAAGCTCAGCCCTATTGAATTTTTGTAAAGCCACCACATAACCTCCTGTTTTTTTTTCTGTCCAGAAATGAATTTCTGGCATAACTTGCACTAGCAAGTATCTCTTTTTTGCCAAACCAACTCCACCACCATCTCTACCATCCAAAGAGACATCACCCGATACTTTTTAACAGCTACATTTTTTTCCTAGGATACCTTAGCATCTCACACCACCTTGTGGTCATGACAGAATTTGCATCTTGCCTGAACTCCATGTGCCACTGGATTCCTATGCTGAACTAACTTGTCCATCATCAGCAACCATCCACCACTAGCACCATTCTTTAAATTGAAAAACAACTTGTTTAGGTCCCCTGTGGATGCCATTGGCAGGTCATCGAACACCTTATGGCGCACTGCCAGAGCGTGGCCAGACTACCCGTTTGGCACTGTCCGGCATCGCCACCACACACCGAAATTCTACTAACTGCTGCCGCCTGCACGGGAGCCACCCCCAGCTAGCTTCGCGAGGAAGTAAGAAGTCTCGCCGACACCCCACCCTGGCCTCTGGCGCCGCCCTCCACTGACCAGCCGCGCCATCCGACACACGCCCTTCGCTGTCCACCCCAGGCGCAAGCCACCTGGCCGTTCCCGAGCTAGCCAACCACCTCCTCCGCCATTACTGAGAGATGCCACCATCCGCACCTACCCCCACCGCTCCATCCCCAGGCCCTTGCACCGACTAAGCCCCGGCAATGGCCGCCACCGCAATCCATTGGGGTACGCACCGTCCTGATGCGTGGTCTCACCCTGAGCCGGCCAGCCCCGCCCTATCATTAACACACTGGCCCAAACCACCGACTCCCCCACCCGCCAGCCCGTAGCTGCGCCCCCTGGCACTTCAGCATCGCCCCTAGCCACCGCCTTCATTTGCTCGGGCACGGCACCGCCATGGCCCACTTTGGTGCCATCCAGAGCTGCCATCACGCCCCCGCTCTTATTATGGACGGCCCACCGCCCACACCTACCACCCCTCCCGACCCCATGTGCCCTCACTGCCTCGAGGCACCATGACGTTGCCGCCCCTGCCCGTGTCAATCCTTGGAACCCCACAGAACTTGACGTCGCACTCTATATAAGGCCACCTCGAGCTTGCCGCGCCCACAACGACAAGCACACCTCCCTCCTCCCGAATCCCTCCAGCCAACTCCTAGTAGACCCGCAAATGGCTGTCCCTCATTCGTCTCCGATAAGCCACGGCCACCGCCTCTTTCCGATGATTTCCACCCTCCAGTGCCTCCCCCTCCCCATTTTCCTTCACCAATGGCCTCCTGGAGTACCCCCGCGGTCCTCAATACATCATTTCCGCCGAAATGGCCCGGGACGAACGCCCAATTTGCCTCCGCCGGAGATCTTCGGGGATCCATGTCGCCGCGAGATAGGGCCCCCTTCCGGCCTTCAAGGCCACCGGGGGACCTGCATGAGCCTCCTGAGCTCGATGGTGAGCTCAGCTCACCAAGGGGCGCCTCCATCACCGGCACCGGTCTCCGGAGCTTCTTCCCCTTTTCTGTCAGGCGCGCGCGGTGAGGGAAGAGGACCAACCCACAGTTGGGTCCCCACACTGTCGGTGAGTCACCGTTCCGGGCCCCTGGCTGTGCTCTGGCTCGGCCCAGATGCGTCGATTAGCTGGCCCTCTCCGCCCGGTGCGCCCCCGCCAATCAGTTGCTTTGTCTTTTTCTTTTAAAGTTACTTAATAATTTCCACAGCAGCCATTCAAATCCAACTGATGATTGAATTTCTTGTTAACTTTTAAAACTATGCTCTATTATTCTAGCTAGGGTGAACAGATTTTCCTTAGCATAGTTTTTTGTTGGTCTAATTAAATAGTCCATTTAGTCATTTCTTCCACCTTAGAAATTCTCCTAATATTCCATATGAACTACAAATAAATTGGATTCTTTTTCTTTTTTCCTTAGTTTTTTTCTTCCTACTTTATTTTAGTATGTATTTCAAAAATTTCGCAAACAACTTTTTAGCACTGTTTTGGGTTTTACATGTAATTGAATCTTTTGAAAATAGGAAATGGAGGGGAAGAGAAACTTTCAAAGTCTGGAATGCGACCCCACCCTTCTGCTGCTCAGGCAAGCACTGAACACTTGATCTGGTGAATGTTTGGTATTGCTAGCTAGAGTATTTGAATCGGCTGTGGTAATTTTTGAATGACGTATCATATGGCATATTTTTGCTGCATAACCCATTACTTTTTTTGTTATCTATGAGGTATCTTGAGCATGGTTTATTTTCATATGAACTATGTGGGTCCAGACTAGTCTGCAGGAAAAATCAGCCCAGAAAAGTGCCTGAGCTGAAATCTCTTTGAGACGAAATGAATCATAAGAGGCATGTTGGGACATGCCCCAGATGTTAACCCTGTTGGGGGCCAAACCAAGGAAATATATGTGCTAATCACTGCGGGAAAAATTAAACCTCCTGACTTCGACCCCCGTAGATCGAGTCTTGTGTCCGTTAACCCCAACTTGTTTCGTGCTGCCACTTGTCCCTGCCACAGCAGGTACGGTTCAGTGCTGTTAACCCTTTTCCGTGCCACGCCCGTACAGAGAGCCACTATGAGGGTTTTTCCACGGCCATGGCCTAAATCCCTGTCCTCGGGCCAGGGGGCATGGGTGTTTCCGTTGTAGCCGAAGGGGGGCACCCATTGGAATCCGCGCGTATGAATAGTGATCCATTCTATTTCGAGATTGTTGTCTCCCCGAACTTAAATTTTTCTGGAAACGATGCTTTGGGTGATTCCTGGCGTCGGACTGTTAATCTAGTGGGGTGTGGTTAAGGTGTTTTTTTAGCCCGAGACCGTAATGGTAATTTATTCAGTGTCACGGTACTTACGAGAGAAACCTTTTACTTTATCTTGTGGGTAAAAAGTACACCCTCGTGCAGAGTTTTAACGCTATTCGAATAGCCATGTCCGGGTTAAGGACTACATCTGGGTTGGTCAAGTGTCTTTCTGAGGTCGGTCCTTCGGAGGAAATAATTAAAATTGAGCATCGAAATCAACTTATCCCGGAATATTATGACTCACCAATGCTGGTCATGAATTATTTGTACAACTGTTGGAATATTTTTTGATGCTAATGTTATTATTGTGGACTAACCCTGTTTCTCTTATTTTACATGTTTCCTGAGTGTCCTCATGGGCTGGCTGACACTCGAGCACTCAGTTTTATTTTCAAGACCATGTCCGTGGCGTCCCCCCGAGTTCTCAGGCGGTCTACCACACGCCACATTCTTGTGGATACTCGATTCGCATTTCTTTTCCAGACCCCCGTGGCATCACTTTTTTTTCGGCCACCGACTGGCATTTCTTTTCAAGACCTAATCCGGGCGTCCCTCGATTTTCCTCAGGCTGTCAATCCACGCCACTACTCTTGTGACACCCCTATTGCAATTTCCTTTCACGACCCTCTTCTGTGGCGTCCCTCTAGTTCTCAGGCGGTTCTGTCACGCCAATACTCTTGTGGATACCCGATTGGCATTTCTCTTATATTCTTTCTCGTACCTTCCTTGTTTTATGACTAACATGTTTTTATTATGTCTCTTTTTATGTTTGTCACTAACAGGTTATATTTACGTTTTCTGCACCTATTATTGTTTATCATGCCATCCTTTAAATTTTTCTGATTTTCAGTCAGCATGGGCAATAAGCATTTAATCCATCATGAATCATATGCATTCGATATATCCTTTTGTTCATGATTTTTGCGAGTACTTCCAACGTACTCACATGCTTGTCCCTGGCTATTTACTTGGCCAGATCAGATTTTCAGCGAGGAGTACTACCACAACCGTCCACCACGGAGCCTAGGATATCAGCTACTCGGGATAAGGTTTCCAGGTAGCCCGTTCCTTGGAATGGAGCCCCATCGCCGTTGGAGACCACGCTACGCTTTTCCATCATCCATCTCCCAGAATCATTGTTGTATTAGTTACCTTATGAATCTTGTATCCAATTCTTGTAATTGCTTGGTATCTATAACAAGGATGTGTCCACTAGTAACGGGTAATTCCTGGCTGGTGATGACATGAGGGGTTAATTTTTGGGACGGTTGTGCCCTTCCGAAATCCACCCCGACACCTTGGTATCAGAGCCAGGCCTGACATTGCTATCCTATCTTTTTCCTGGTGCCCCATTAGCCTTAGGTCCTCCACACCATCCCCATCCTTCTGTGTTCTTAGTCCAAGCCCGTCCTACCGACAGCCTGCACTGCCAGCCGACACCTTTTAGCTTCGGTGCCCACAACCTATCTCCCTACAATCTCCCCTACCGACAACCCCAGTAATACGTCACATTTTGTGATTTATATCTGCGACAGTTGACTCGACCACTCTAGAATAGAGCTGATACCCAGACTTGGGTCACCCCTGCCTAAATTATATGTTTTTCCTAGCCCAGGCAACGATTATAGGAGACCAACTCTCGTAACAAATCAGCATGCCTCACCTTTGTATAATGCGTCCACCACCCTTTACCCATGTCGCCCTTGGGATTCATCTGAGAACCCAAGATGCAACCCCGCAGGGTTCTGTCAAGAGTTCACCCGTACACTCTTGGTTCCACTCAACCACCCAGTACGAGCTGTCAAATCGAGTAATCACCCCAACACCCTCGAATATGGGCAGGTGCGCCATCCCACCATTGACCCAAACCCAGGCCATACAAGTTTTCGTCTTCATCGGGAAATCTATCCAACTTCCAGAATTGCTATAGAAATTGCCTGCCTATGAAGCAATTAACCCTCCCTCCAGTTTTTGTATGCCTTCGTGCCACGAACGGGGGTCTTACTACTTCCCGACCGTGCCAGCACCCCAGAGACGAAGCATACTTTCCTCCCTTCAGACAAATCAGAAGAGAATCCAATGCTAGCCAACCTGTTCAATATGTCATCTCACAAATACGTTTTGACCAGCAAGTGATGGACTTCCTCAGACTCTTGCTGTTCTGAATCCTCGATTCGCCATCCGGCGGACCAGGGCTGTTGCCACGACCAAGGAGGGAACGTTTCTTCGACTCCTCCCATCCACTTTCTCCGGGGGAATAAAGATTGTGTTTCCACCAATGCGTGGATATTTCTCAGGACCCTATCGAGTTTTACTTTGTACCGTAGAGAACCATGGTTGTGTTCCGTTAGTCTAGCGTTATTGCATAATTTGATATCTTGTTGCAATCTTAGGATTTACCCTATGATGAAATTTTGATTGCAGTTATTTTGTTACCATAACACATTCCTAGGGACAGCGTAGGCATAGCGCCGGGTTAAATGCTTAGCAGTTAGCGCGGGTGGTCCCGCGTTACGATACGTGCGCATCAGCTAAACTCTTATCAGTAGCGGGGTTTTGACCCCTCTAACTGCTATTGAGGATAGCAGTAGCGTCGGTCTCCAACAGCGCTGCGTCTAATAGCTGTAGCGCCCTTGAACAAAGAAGCGCTATTCAGCTAAGAACTCCTTCGCTAAAGCCCCTAACCCCCCGCGCTACTGTTAATTTTTTTTGAGTTTTCTGAAATTTTTTTTCTGCTCCCAGATTTTGTGCTGCTGAATTTTGTTTTAGGGGCCTTTATACAATAATCTCTAGCATATCATACACATACAATGTAATCATAGCATATAACATACAAATAGTCCCTCATCAAATCATGTCATCAGCCATAATCATCATCCCACACAAAGTGGTCTCTCGTCATCAGCTGAAATAGCGATACAAGTCTCAAATACTTGCACTACATCGTTATCCATCAACAATGATATAACGCGAGAAGAGCTATCACTATGATGTGAGAGCGGAACTATGGCAGTACATGAGCGGCGGTTTACGAGTCCCTCTCTCGCCGAAGCGTGAACCAAGTAGCTAGCTTTCTGCTTCTTGTCTGCTTTTGAAGCCCTTTTTATGGCTGGCGCCAAGACCCCATCCCTCGCGCCGGACACTCAGGCCCTCGTCCGTACACTCCCGGAACCTTCCCCTTTGTACAACTACATACACTGCTTCTTCGCCATCAAGATCTAGGTTACCTGTTAGAGATTCATCTTCATCAGAGAATAGACACTCTATGCCAACAAACTATACTAGAGCAACAAGAAAAAGAAAGGTTATCAACTCGATGCAACACAAAAACAAACATATAGTAACGCAAACTAATTACTATAAAAATAGAGGTAACGCAAGGTTCCTCGTACCAACTAACAAAGTAAGCATTACGCAGTTCGGCAGGGACCTGGACATCAAAAGTTTTCATCGCTACAGAAAGTATACAATTCAACCACACTATCTCATCATCGGCACGTAAATCCTAGAAGTTCCTCCTTTCCATATCATCAAGGCATTGGCCCTAGCTTCCTTGACGGTGTGAGGTCCTGATGTTGCCAATGCCTATGCGAGTTCATACTTCAGCTCGCGAATATAGGGCCGTGGTGGAACATCCCCCTTCTCATCGACGACTTTCTTTCATGATGATCGTCGCAATGTCCCCTCTGGATCCGAAAAAGTCCATCTCTAAGTTTATATATCCTCTTCTCCATGAGATTTCTACCCACTTGCGGATCTGATCATCGGTTCTGCTTGTCATGCGAGCTGTTGTGAGCCGTTCCTGAAATCCTCTGAATGGAGTAGTAGAATCCTCGTTCTTGCTTGGTGTTTTGGACATGGAAGCAGCAAAAGTTAGTTTTTTAATGCTAGAAAACCCAACTTCTTATCCCCTTTATTTCCTGATCTCGGGCCACCCTAATGCTGAAGTCCTTGGAGAGCATCGCTAGAATATCATTAGTGGGTTGTTAGTCCCTTCTTCTCTAGTTTCTGGTAGGGTCCCGAAATCACTGCGTGGGGAGACTCGCGGTAAAGAACGATAGACGGCGCGCCCGTTGCTGCGGGAAAAACCCTCAAATTATTCTCCATATGAGCGATGAAGGAATGATTGAAATGCACGAAAGTGGTTTGTCCGGCACTGACTTACTTTGTATGAGAAGGATGAGGAAATTTCCCTGGTCCTTATTCTGTACCATGAAGTTTTGGAGGTACTCCCTAGCAGTTTCACGCTCAAAGTCGCCGAGACTCAAGAAGGGACTGCGTCATGTAGTATGGATCCGCCCCCAATTTGCGGACTTCTTCTCGCTTCATGACGGATCTCATATGTAGCGCAAAAGGTGGACGATTGTAAGCCTTGTTAGGAAACATCTCGAGATATGGGTCAAACCTTAGGAAGAGCAACCTCCGCGAGCCATTGTCGACTTAGCTTCCCCTCAGGCACCAGAGCCCGCGTAATGTCCGGATATCCTAGATCCTTCGAGTCCTAGTTGGCTTTCTCAATCGATAGCACATTGTCGTGCATTCTCTGAAGATCCCCTGATTGTGCCTGCCACGGTTTCGCGGTAGCATCGCTCGCCCGTGACATGAACATGCCGCACCTTTGACAATGGGCGAATAGATGAATATCCATACAGCATGTTACACACGCTCGGCAAATCTGCTGTTTTGGCTGCTATTTGCTTTGGCTTGTTTGTTAGGCATCTGAGCCTATCTTCCCGCCGTCTCTTCCTCGCTTTTTCTTGGGCCGAACCTTCTAGACCTTCCTTAACCCCTGCCCCAGTGTTTGTCGGGCTAAGCACTGTACAACCCCCGGCTAGTTGAGCCTGTGTTGAGGCGGCATCTTCAGGCGTGTCCTGTGAGAATTTCATGAAGAGAACTTCTTGCAATCCCTGCTAGGACGTTCCTGCCCGTCAATCATCCCATATTCCTCATCAGCAGGCTGATGCCCGATTCCGTCATAGGCTGACTCATCCTATCTAAGACACTGCCATAAGGCCCTTAATTGAGGGAACTCATTGGGTCCCTCCACCTTCCACCCTCCATCGCTCATTCATTCTTTGTTTCCTACGGGGGCAATTACATCAGCCACTATTGGACCCCTTAAAAATCACGCCGTCCGCCGTCTCACCCACCCTACCGGTGCTGGTAATTGCGTAGGCGGGGTGGTGGTCGCCATACATGCTTGTTTGTGTTTGGTTATTGGTGTGCTCTCGCCGGCCCAGACGAAGAAGATTTTCTGCCATAGCAGCACCCAACCCTTTGCAGCTTCCACCCGCAGCGGGGTCTCGTCGTCCCTTCCCCGAGCCGTACTGGAAGGAGGCAAATCCTCGTGCCCCGATTTCCACCTCGACAAGGTAAACCCTTAAGTGGCCCAACTTGCATCGGCTGGTTTGTGGGCACGTGAGTTCCAATGGCTATCGTTATCACCCCCTTTCCCACGTCACCTTCTGGCCTTTGATAAAGTAGAGTACGTTGGCACGTGGTTTTGTCGGCCGCAACACTAGCTGCGGCTAAAACATCTGAAGGCAACGAAAATGAAATATTTCGAGATATTATATGTTGGTTGCTACATCAATTACCTTGAGGGCGTCGAGCTCAGCCAAGACTAAGGCCCGCCTAGCATGCCGAGATTGAGGACGGGCTGCTATAGCGGGTGCGGTGCGGGGGCGAGAGCAGGCCCGTTTGCGTGAGCATGTTATGGTGCGGTGGTGGTTTGTTTCATCGAGTTGCTCCGACGAAACTGGGCATAGGGGAAATCATAATCGTCTTGTCTGGATTTTCCTCGTCCAGTTGATATACCTAAACCAAGTTGTAGCTAAACAAAATCTTTCTGCAGGCATGTACAGCCCCCCTTTTTTTTTTTTTTTTGTTTTTTTTGCATCGAGCCTGCTGTACAGCAACTCTTTTCTCCTCGGCGCTTTTTTTTCACGTACTCGCCTGCTTTTTGTTCTCGAACACAAGCTTCACCTTCTCGTCGATGTCCGCCCTGACTAAACTTATTTTTCTGCTTTCTTGGCCTCCGGGCCCTCGTTGTAAAACACCTTCCACATGGCGCCATCTCCGGTGCCGTGCACACATCCTAATTGTGGCCGTGGCCCAAAGGGATTCCCCCTTAAGTTTCGTTCACGGCCCGGTTTGTATGGGGTGGGCCCACTTGGGCCTCATCGGCGAAGTAGGGCTTTCGGCTACAAGCTGGTGGTTGTCTTTCTCCTGCAGAAGGAACGTGAACCGTTTATGATGTGTAGTCACTTGGACCAGGGGGGAGCTAATGTAAGTTGGTACAGAATAATTACCAGTATTCTAATCAATCTCCCTCATGATTTGGGGGTCCGTGTAAAAAACCTTCTTTTCCTTGTCCCCCTTGAGCGGCCCGGATGAAGTCACGCTCCAAGGGGTTGGTTGACTTCGGAAGGTGTTCCTGGAGTCCCCTCTGCTTCATGTTTCCGCGTCCTCCTTATCCCATTGGACTTTATGCCAGGTAGCTGTAACCCAACAAGTATCCGGATGCAACCAGTTTTCGAGGTAGGTATTCAACCAATTAATAGATTCGACACAAGGGGAGCAGATATTTGCAAGTATTAGCAGTGGAGTGGTCAATTCCCCAAACCTGGAGATTAATTACTGCAGCAAAGTGATCAGTACAAAGTAGTATGGTAGTTTTTTTTGATAATACTAACTAGCTGCAACAATAAAACGATAATAGTAATAGCCGTGATTTTGTAAGCACGTGCAACAAGTAACAGTAGTCAGTAACTTAGCAAGATCAATAGGTAAGAAAATCGTATGCATTGGATCCGGTATTTGTTACCCCTCTGAACTTTTTAGCACATGCTATGTCGGTGAAATGATGATACCATGCCAATTTTCAACCTTTTCAGAGTTCATTTTGTAGTGCTTTTCAATTTCAGGGTCGTTTTGCTCAAAAAAATCAGTAAATGCTTGAAAAATAGCAAATGAAGTCCGAAAGGGTTGAAAATTGATGACGTGGCTTTGAATGGTGCATACTGAACGCAAAAAAAGTTTGGAGTTGAAATAAGTTTAAAAAAAGAAATGCCTATGTAACAGATGAGTTTTTCTTCCAAAACCCTGATACTTCGAAAGAGATTGTTCATTTTGTACACAAACTGCATCCAGTTTCTGCCGTAACCCTCTCAAAGTTATAGCACATGCTATGTGGGTGAAATGATGATACCATGCCAACTTTCAACCTTTTTAGAGTTTATTTTGTTGTGCTTTTCAATTTTAGGGTCGTTTATCTCAAAAAAATCAGTAAATGCATGAAAAATAGCAAATGAAGTCAGAAAGGGTTGAAAATTGATGACGTGGCTTTGAATGTTGCATACTGAAGGAACAAAAATTCTGGAGTAGAAATAAGTATATAAAAATGAAAAGATACCTTTGTAACAGATGAGTTTCGTCCGAAACCTATACTTCGAAAGAGATTGTCCATTTTGTAAACGAAGTGCATCCAGTTTTTGCCTCGTAACCCTCTCAACTTTTTAAAACATGCTATGTGGGTTGAATGATGATACCATGCAACTTTCAACCTTTTCAGAGTTTCATTTGTAGTGTTTTCAATTTCAGGGTCTTTGTAGCTCAAAAAATAGTAAATGCATGAAAATGTAAATGAGTCAGAAAGGGTTGAAAATTGATGACTGTGGCTTTATGGTGCATACTGAACGCACAAAAAGTCTGGAGTTGAATAAGTTTAAAAAAATGAAATGCCTTTGTAACAGATGAGTTTTCGTCCGAAACCTGATACTTCGAAGAGATTGTCCATTTTGTACACGAAGTGCATCAGTTTTTGCCTATAACCCTCTCAACTTTTTTGCACATCTATGTGGGGAAATGATGACATCAGCAACTTTCAAATTTTCAAAGTTCATTTGTAGTTGCTTTCAATTTCGGGTCCTAGCTCAAAAAATCAGTAAAGCTGAAAAATAGCAATAAGTCAGAAAGGGTTGAAATTGATGACGTGGCTTTGAATGGTGCATACTGAAGCACAAAAATCTGGAGTTAATAAGTTTAAAAAAATGAAATGCTTTTAACAATGAGTTTCTTCCGAAACCTGAATACTCGAAAGAGATTGTCCATTTGTACACGAAGTGCATCCAGTTTTTGCCGTAACCCTCTCAACTTTTTAGCACATGTATGTGGGGATGATGATGAATGATGATACCATGCCAAATTTCAACCTTTTTAGTTCATTTGTAGGGCTTTCAATTTCCGGTCTTTAGCTCAAAAAATCAGTAAATGCATGAAAAATAGCAAATGAAGTCAGAAAGGGTTGAAAATGATTGACGTGGCTTTGAATGGTGCATACTGACCACACAAAAAGTCTAGAGTTGAAATAAGTTTAAAAAATGAAATGCCTTTGTAACAGATGAGTTTTCGTCGAAACCCTGATACTTTGAAAAGATTGTCCATTTTGTACACGAAGTGGTCCAGTTTTGCCGTAACCTCTCAACTTTTAACATGCTATGGGGTGAATGATGATACGCGAACTTTAACCTTATCAGAGTTCATTTGTAGTGGTTTTTAATTAGGGTTTAGCTAAAAATCATGAAATGCATGAAAATAGCAAATGAAGTCAGAAAGAGGTGTGAAAATTGAGAGTGGCTTTGAATGGTGCATACTGAAGCACAAAAAGTTGGGTGGAGTTGAAATAAGTTAAAAAAAAGAAATGCCTTTGTACAGATGAGTTTTTGTCCCAACCTGATACTTCGAAAGAGATTGTCCATTTTGGTACACGAAGTGCATCCAGTTTTGCCCTCTAACCTCTCAACTTTTTAGCACATGCTATGTGGGGTGAAATGATGATACCATGCCAACTCAACCTTTCAAAGTCATTTGTAGTGCTTTTCAATTTCAGGTCTTTAGCTCAAAAATCAGTAAATGCATGAATGAAAATAGCAAATGAAGTCAGAAAGGGTTGAAAATTGATGACCGTGCTTTGAAGTGCTTACTAACGCACAAAAGTATGGAGTTGAAATAAGTAAAAAAAGAAATCTTTGTAACAGATGAGTTTTCGTCCGAAACCTATACTTCGAAAGAGATTGTCCATTTTGTACACGAAGTGCATCAGTTTTTCCGTAACCTCTCAACTTTTTAACACGCTATGTGGGTGAAGAAAGATGTACCATGCCAAATTCAACCTTTTTCAGAGTTCATTTGTAGTGCTTTTCAATTTCAGGGTCTTTACGCAAAAAAAATCAGTAATGCTTCAAAATAGCAAATGAAGTTGAAGGGTTGAAAATTGTGGCATGGCTTGAATGGTGTACTGATAACGCATGCAAAAAGTTGGAGTTGAAATAAGTTAAAAAAGGAAATGCCTTGTAACAGATGAGTTTTCGTCCGAAACCTGATACTTCGAAAGAGATTGTCATTTTTACAGAAGTGCATCCAGTTTTGCCGTAAACCCTCTCAACTTTTTAGCACATGCTATGTGGTGTGAAATGATGATACCATGCCAACTTTCAACCTTTTCAGAGGCATTGTGTAGTGCTTTTCAATTTAGGGTCTTAGCTCAAAAATCGGTAAATGCATGAAAATAGCAAATGAAGTCAGAAAGTGTGAAAATTGATGACGTGGCTTTGAATGGTGCATACGACGCACAAAAAGTCTGGGGGTGAAATAAGGTTAAAAAAATGAAATGCCCTTGTAACAAATGAGTTTTCGTCGAAAGCATGTACTTCGAAACAGATTGCCATTTTGTACAGAAGTGCATCCAGTTTTTGCCAAAACCTCTAATTTTAGCACTGCTAGTGGGTGAAATGATGATACCATGCCAACTTTCAACTTTTCAGTTTCATTTGTAGTGCTTTTCAATTTCAGGGCTTTAGCTCAAAAAATCATAAATGCATGAAAAATAGCAAATAAGTCAGAAAGGGTTGAAAATTGATGAGTGGCTTGAATGGTGCATACTGAACGCACAAAAAGTCTGGAGTTGAAATAAGTTAAAAAAAATGAAAGCCTTTTGAAAGATGAGTTTCTCCGAAACCTGATACTTCGAAAGAGATGTCCTTTTGTAGAAGTGCATCCAGTTTTTGCCGTAACCCTCTCAACTTTGACACATGCTATGTGGGTGAAATGATGATACCGTGCCAACTTTCAACCTTTTCAAAGTTCATTTGTAGTGGCGTTTCAATTCAAGGGGTCTTTAGCTCAAAAAAATCATAAATGCATGAAAAATAGCAATGAAGTCAGAAAGGGTTGAAATTGATGACGTGGCTTGAATGGTGCATACTGAATGCACAAAAATCTGAGTTAAATAAGTAAAAAAAAGAAATGCTTTGTAACAGATGAGTTTTCGCCAAACTGATACTTCGAAAGAGATTGTCCATTTTGCACGAAGTGATCAGTTTTTTCTTAACCTCTCAATTTTTTGCACATGTCTATGTGGGTGAAATGATGATACCATGCCAACTTTCAACCTTTTCAGAGGTCATTGTAGTGCTTTTAATTTCAGGGTGTTAGCTCAAAAAAATCAGTAAATGCATGAAAAATAGCAAATGAGTCAGAAAAGGGTTGAAATATGTGACGTGGCTTTTGAATGGTGCATACTGAACGCACAAAAAAGTCTGGAGTTAAAATAGTTAAAAAAAGAAATGCCTTTGTAAAAGATGAGTTCGTCCGAAACCTATACTTCGAAAGAGATGTCCATGTGTACACCAAGTGCATCCAGTTTTTTGCCGTAACCTCCAACTTTTAGCAATTCTATGTGGGGAAGCGAATGATGATACCATTGCCAAATTTCAACCTTTTCAGAGTTCATTTGAGTGCTTTTCATTTCAGGGTCTTTAGCTCAAAAAAATCAATAAATGCATGAAAATCGCAAATGAGTCAGAAAGGGTTGAAAATTGATGACTGGCTTTGAATGGTGCTACTAGAACAAAAAGTCTGGTTGAAATAAGTTTTAAAAAAAAGAAATGCCTTTGTAACAGATGAGTTTTCGTCGAAACCTGATACTTCGAAGAGATTGTCCATTTTGTAACACGAAGTGCATCAGTTTTTGCCCGTAACCCTCTCAAATTTTTAGCAAATGCGTATGTGGGTGGAAATGATGATACCATGCAACTTTCAACCTTTTCAGGGTTCATTTGTATGCTTTCAATTCCGGTCTTTAGCTCAAAAAAAATCAGTAAATGCAGAAAATAGCAAATGAAGTCGAAGGGTTGAAAATTGATGTGGCTTTGAATGGTGATACTGAAGCAAAAAAGTCTGGGAGTTGAAATAGTTTAAAAAAAGAAATGCCTTTGTAACAGATGAGTTTTGTCCGAAACCTGATATTCGAAAGAGATTGTCCATTTTGTACACAGAAGTGCATCCAGTTTTTTGCCGTAACCCTCTCAAATTTTTAGCCACATGGTATGTGGGGTGAAATGATGATACCATGCCAACTTTCAACCTTTCAGAGTTCTTGTAGTGCTTCAATCAGGGTTTTAGCTCAAAAAAATCAGTAAAGCATGAAAATAGCAAATGAAGTCAGAAAGGGTTGAAAATTGATGAGTGGCTTTGAATGTGCATACTGAGCACAAAAAAGTCTGGAGTTGAAATAAAGTTTAAAAAATGAAATGCCTTGTAACAGATGAGTTTTCTACGAAAACTGATACTTCGAAAGAGATTGTCCATTTTGTACAGAGTGCATCCAGTTTTTGCCGTAACCTCTCAATCTTAGACATGCTATGTGGGTGAAATGATGATACCATGCCAACTTCAACCTTTAGAGTTCATGTAGTGCTTTCATATTTCAGGGTCGTTTAGCTAAAAAAATCAGTAAATCATGAAAAATAGCAAATGAAGTCAGAAAGGGTTGAAAATTGATGAGTGGCTTTGAATGGTGCATACTGAACGCACAAAAAAGTCTGGAGTTGAAATAAGTTAAAAAAATGAAATGCCTTTGGAACAGATGAGTTTCGTCCGAAACCTGATACTTGAAAGAGATTGTCATATTTGTACACGAAGTTGCATCAGTTTTGCCGTACCCTTCAACTTTTTAGCACATGTATGTGGGTGAAATGATGATACCATGCCAACTTTCAACCTTTTCAGAGTTCATTTGTAGTGCTTTTCATAGGGTTTCATTTAGCTCAAAAAATCAGAAATGCATGAAAAATAGCAAATGAAGTCAACAGAAAGGGTTGAATTGATGACGTGGCTTTGAATGGTGCATACGAAGCACAAAAAGTCTGGAGTTGAAATAAGTTTTAAAAAAAGAAATGCCTTTGTAACAGATGAGTTTTCGTCAAACTGATACTTCGAAAGAGAGTGTCCATTTTGTACACGAAGTGCGATCCATTTTTTTGCCGTAACCTCAACTTTTTAGCACATGTATGTGGGTGAAATGATGATACCATGCCAACTTTCAACTTTCAGAGTTCATTTTGTAGTGCTTTTCAATTTCAGGGTCTTAGCTCAAAAAAATCCGTAAACATGAAAAATAGCACAATGAAGTCAGAAAGGGTTGAAAATGATGACGTGGCTTTGAATGGTGCATTACTGAACGCACAAAAAGTCTGGATGAAATAAGTTTAATAAAAATGAAATGCCTTTGTAACGATGAGTTTTCGTCCGAAACTGATACTTCGAAAGAGATTGTCCATTTGTACACGAAGTGATCCAGTTTTTGCCGTAACCCTCTCAACTTTTTAGCCATGTATGTGGGTGAAATGATGATAACATGCCAAGTTTCCACCTTTTCAGAGTTCATTTGTAGGGCTTTCAATTTCAGGGTCTTTAGCTCAAAAAATAGTAAATGCATGAAAAATAGCAAAGAGTCGAAAGTGTTGACCATTGATGATAATTGTCGACAGTCCTATAAAGTATAGTTTCGCTTTCAAATGCCAAAAACTATAAGACCCTAATATTACAAAGATGCATGCCGTTGTCAAGTGGGACTTCAGAAATAAGTCCGGGAAACTCAAGGAAGAAAGTGGTGACAGGTGAAGCATTTTGAGGGTCACACCCAGAGTGGGATCTTGGGTTAAAACTTCTTCTTCCGTGCCCTTTGCGCGTACCGAATGGACACTCTTCATATTTAACTGAGTATGCATTGGGTACACTTTCACATGTGAAGGGAGAATTTTCATGAAAACTTTTAATCAATCTTGGACATGTCTGTGGCTTGTACCTCCACTCCCACGAATTTCTTTTACCGGAGAAGGAATATGTTGGCGCTTTGGCTCATCGTATGATGTATTCGCTTCCTTATCTTTTCTTTCTTGGCTTGGTTAGGAACATGTTCCTCACATAGAAAACCTGCAAGCCACATATTGGATAGGACGAATGGTTCATCTGCGTACCTAAGATTGTTGAGGTACCAGTTGTTTCAGTCCGTAAGACCGCGAGTCTTCTTGTACCGCCGCTTCCTGTCAGGTGCCATTGGCACGTGAAACGAAGGGACCTTCAAACACGTCCATAGTCAAGTCCTATAACTCCTCTGTAACCATAATATGTGTCCTTTCCCCCTTGGGTTGCTGATCAAGCGGACACCACTGTTTTGTTGGTGCATCTTTTATATGGGCGATCTGTAAAATGTATTCCCATTTATTCCTACCTTTGAAGTCATATAGTTGAAATGTAACTTAAAAACAGTCGCTCTGAAACTGTGTCTGCATGAAGTGTCACAGCCAATCCGTGGTTGATCAGCCAGAGCTCAGGGTGTGGAGCGTAGATACTGGTGGTGGGGCACTGAATTTTGTAGAACTGTAGGTAGTGTGCTGAACCAAGAATGCCACCGTCCAATCATAGTACTGATTTGTTAGCGTGCTTTTCCACCCGTCTGCCCTTATGCCGCGATTCAGGGAACACCAATCGGCGTAATTGGTCAAGGAAAAAAGTCCAACACACAAACTCAATGACCTCCTCTGTTCAGGACCCTTGGAGAGTGTTCCTTGGCGGCCTAGCACGGTTATGGAACATATTCTTTAAGACTACCATGAACTCTCGCAAGGGGAACATATTGTGTAGAAATACAGGAACCAGAGGCAATATCTTTGCACTAGGTGACTAGGACGTGGCGTATGATATTGCAGAAGGATCGTGGGAACAACACAACTCAAACTGAAGGACATTGCCACAATCATCTCGAACCTTGGTATGATTTCGGAATCAGACATTACCTTCTGGAGATGCATTGAGGAAATGCACATAGTCTATCAATGGCTAATGAAACGTTTGTCGGTTAGACAGAACCCCCTCAATGCAACGGAAGCTAGTTGTTGCGTCATAATCACGTGGCAGTCATGGACTTTAGGTTCTGGAACCTTTTACTCTGCCATATTTATATATTCCCTATATTCGACGAAGAGCCAGACGGGACCTTCATACTGAGCAGGCATTTAAAGAAGATTTCCTTATCTTCTTGGTAAGAGCGTAGCTGGCATGACCCTGATATCTTGGATGTACTCGTCTTTTCGTGAACGGTTGCGGTCCTCCGTGCTCCGGTGTATCATTTTTGTCTTCCCATACAGCCCAAGAGAAGCCAAGCAGGTTCACCAAAGATTCTTCGTCAATGCATCACGTTCGATGGCAGAGCCGACATCTAGGTTCTTTCCAAGATGGTAGGTCCCAAAATATAGATTTCTCTTCCCCCAGTGGATGGCTGTCCGTAGCGTCATCGAACAGTTGTCCGCGGACCTTCCAAAGTATTACTTTTAAATTCCCTGGACATATCATAGTACTATCATCGACAGGATAGGTTGGGGGCTTCCTCCGAGTGATCATGCTCTCACCTTTTAGAAAGCTGCCTTTCTTTCTTTAGAGCACTTGATTAGAAAGAAATCGACGATTGTCCCAGGTACACATTCTTCTTACATTTCCCAAATATTATACGTGTCGGTGACTATCTAAACAGTGCCGTGTGCATCGGAGTATCCCTGTTGGATTTCGTACTGAAAGGTTACTGAGAGCAGGCCAATCATTGGATGGTATCAAACAAGCAACGATGAGTCAAATCCTGAGTTTGTGCTCAGTCCCATAACGTACACCTTATATCATACTCCACAGCTTATACACGTTCTTTCAAAAACTAATGGCCTTAGGTACACATCAATGTCGTTGCCGGGTTTGTGCTTAGGGCCTTGGATGAGCATGGCATCATAATGATACTCGCGCTTCATGCACAACAAGGAGGAAGGGTTATAATACATAGAGTCACAGGCCAGGTGCTTGATTGCTGCTCTGCTCCCCAAAAAGGATTAATGCCATCTGACGCTATTAACCCAAACCTACGTTCCTTGCGTATCTGACAAGTACTCTCACTTCTTCACGATTTTTCTCCACTGAGCCTCGTCAGCGGGTGTACTCTAACTTCCTGTCTTTCTCTTACGGTCTTCTTGTGCATCGCATCAAACTTGGCATGCTCTTTGTTTTGACAAACTCATGGTATTATAGGAGCATACCACATCACCTGCAGCGAATCTTCTTCTCGGGGCGCTCGCCCTCAAACATACAGGGTCTATGCGGCTGGATTGTATGCGCAATTGCACTCGCATACCGGGCAGGCATTCAAATCCTGTACTCCCGCCGGGGTGGTAGAGGATGGTCATTAGGGCATGCATGATCTTTGACTCTAATCTAGAGGGAAGACACACCTTCTTGCTTCGTACGATACATGTCGGGCAATCATTGGTTCCTGTTGGAAGCATCTTCTTTAACATATTAGCAACTTCCAAAGCCCTTGGCTCGATACACCTTCTCTGCGCTACATTGACAGCAATTCAGGTGGTGCCCAGCGTTTTCTTGTCATTTCGACATTTGGATTACACCGATTTTTGCATGGTCCTCTAAACATGCTGCAACTTCCGCCTTCTCCTTTTACTTTGCACAGGTTTTCTTTGCATCGAGCAATGGCCCGACCAAGATCATGCGAGCGGCTTCAATCTGATGCCTCTCTTCAGCTCTTTCCCGCTTGCAGGGCTCAGCTTCTTCCCCCATTATTGTCACCATCGTTTCAGGAACCATGGCCAGGATAGCGTGTCTCATCTATTCTTGCTCAGTTTCTTTCAACACTAGGACCCTACTCTTTCTCCAGGTGACTTGCGTCCCAACAGTTATAGGCGGCATGAAACCGGACCTAAAACAGGTGGAGGAATGGTTCTTGAATGTAGAGGTAATTCGTGATCATCTTAACAGCAGCACATGGCAAGAAAATAAACACCATCCGCCCGCTTGTTTGCCCAGCCGCAACAGAAAAGTACGCAAGCCATGTAAGCGAACGGGAGGAGAATGGTCCATCGTACATCCATTGCCGTCATGCTTCATACGACACGAAAAGACAAATTCAATACATTATACAAAAGTTTCATACAACACTTATTCTATTAAAAAACATACCAAACCTCTTAAGTAAGCATTAAATGCAACAAACAATGAATGCAGATACAAAGGATCTGACTGAGGTGGTAACAATTGATCAACAGATAGTTGATACCAAGCCTACTTATATGGCCATATTTCTGAAACTTTCCTAATCTTCAAGCGGCCATTTCTCCATCTTGATTTGTGATCATCGCAGACACGGCAAACTACAACTCAGTTATTAGTCTTCTTTCAATTCTTTTCATTTTGCTTTCAAATACTCTTTTTCTTTTTCAACACAATTTAAACTTCTCGACAAGAAGTCGTAATTTACGGTTGTCAGACATCAATTACCCTCCTAGATAAAAATTATCATGCAAGTGTGGGCATACAATTGTATAAACACGACGAAATGCAACAAATAGTTATAAAGAGACCGAGATATACCACATCCAATCATAAACGACAGGACGAGGGCCGATCGGAAGCAAACCGATAGATAAACAAAACCATCACATTATACAAGACGGTCAAGAAAACTATACAAATAGTAACTATCTAAATCACACAAACATGATTTTTTTAAAAAGGCAAAAGAACAAAGCTGAGGCTCACACAAGGTGGGCCGCCGCGATGGGACGGCGCGTTAGCGACGAGTGGTTAGGACGGAGGACGGGAAGGCACTAAAGTAAACCGCACCTACAGATGCAAACAATTAAGAAGTTAATTTGAAGCTAAATGGCTAATCAAATAAGACTACCACATATAATTACTCCAAAACTAAAACCACAAATCACTATATTAAGAGGCATTGCAGTGACTAATCTAGCAATGAGACAGAAAAGGACACAAGTTGAACCTTTGATGAAGAACACTTGGATGGATGGGGGGCCTCAAATCTGACAAATTTGGCAAAAAAAATGGAGCTGAGCTGGGAGAAAGAGGGAGGCCGAAAGACAGAAGTGGAAACAGAGAGGCAAAAAAAACAAGAGCTGGGCTCGCGACAAGAGTTATATATAGCACACTTTAGTCCGGTTGGTTACTACCAAAACGGAATAAAGGTACACCTATAGTACCGGTTCGTTTGAACAACGAACCGGTACTAAATGTGTGTGGGGGCCCCATGCGTGACACCAGCCTGCCACCACACCTTAGCCCGTTCGGTGTCACGAACCGTGACTAGAGAGCAACCCACGAACCCGGCTAATTTGCGCCCCCCTAGATACCTTGGAAACCGGGACTAATGGTCACATTAGGCCGGGCCCCGTAAGAACGCGGGACTAATAGCAGAAATACTAGGTCTGTTTTCTACTAGTGCACCCTAGGTTTCGGCCCATTTTGGGTCGGATCAAGGAATATATAACGCATTGAACTCATACCTTAGGTTCGGCCCCTTTTGGTTGTCGGATCAAGGAATATATAGCTCATAAAGTCATGCCCTTGGTTTGGCATTTTGGTTCGGATCAAGGAATTATGATAAACTCAGAAATCACTGCTTAGGTTCGGCCTTCCGTTTGGTTCGGATCAAGGAATATGCACGCCATGAAATCATACCTTAGGTTCGGCCTTTGGTTCGAGATCAAGGAATCCGTATATAATTTTGAAATCATGCCCTCAGGTCGGCCATTTGGTGAGGAATCAAGGAATATATAAACTCATGGAATTATTGCCTTAGGTTCGGCCTTATTGGTTCGGATTGAGGACTTTACAATACATGAAATCATATAGACATGTCCTTAGTTTCGGTCGTTTGGTTCGAATCACGGATGCTCTTTTTTCTTCACGCAGACATTGCCGTGGCTGGGGGGACGGGGACATATAAAAATGCTGTAAATCATGGGTTCTTTCTGTTAATTCTATGACAGAGCCACAAAATGCTTAAAAGTTCATAAAGCATTATTATTTCGGGCATGGGTTCTTTCTAACGAATGCCAGGACACGAGCCATTTAAAATGACTAAAAGTACAATACTATGACATGAATTAGGGGTTCTCGCACATGAATTCCATGGCGTGATCCATAGAATGAGCGAAATGCAAATATGATATGTCAGGGTTCTTCTCAAATGAATTCCATGGCATAAGCCATAAAACAAAAACAAATGCAAAGTATGACAATGGTTCTTTCATATCGAATTCCTGGCATAATATCAAAAACCATAAATAACAAAAAACACAAAACTATGCAATTGACATGGGGTTCCTTGATGAAATTCCGCATGGCAAATCAGTCATAAAGTAAACAAATGCAACTACCCTATGAACATGAGGTTCTTTCACTGAATCCCATGCCTCTAAAAATTTGTATTATGCGCGGGTGTTTGGGGTTCTTCAAATGAATTCCACAGCATATTAAACATAACCAAACACAAACAAAAATTAGGCCTCTATAAGCATGGGTTCTCCGATATGGAATTCCATGACATGATGAGGTAGAAATATTGAAAATACATTGCATTAAATCTATGCATCCAGCAGGCAAAATCAAGCCTGGCCAAATCAGCCTCATTGTAACAAACATAAATGAAGTCAGGAACACGAACAAAAATGTGTTCTGTGATAGAGAAACATATGGACAAAACATCAGAATAATGTGTGCGAGAGAACCTACGCGGATAAACTTGAAGTTCCCCAGGACGGAGTTTCAGCGTCGACCGCGAAGGAGGATTTTTAATGTAGCCACATATTTGTAATAGGCATGTGAGTAATCTATGTAATAGACATGTTGGACTTCTAATCAGGGGTTTTTCTCTTCAGAGAGTGATAATATAATAGGATTTTTCATGTAATGTAAGAGTTCTGAAAATAAAGTACTCCAATGGTGATCTTCTTTTATGTATGCATTTTACGCAATTAAATTTATTTATTCTGTATCAATGACGTGGACCGCGTGTCTACATTGCCCCACCATGTTCCCGTCATAACTGTGTACGCGAAGGTTCAATATTCTGACTATGGTGAAGCCCAAGAAACTGTAGAGATCGTCGACAGCCAGCGCAGAGCGAATTTGCGTGAACCTTGTGAAAAAGTGGACACCCATGCCGTCAAGTGATAGATGAAACCGAAGCAACACTCGAGGGAAGGCAGAGCAAACATAAGCCCCTCCACCAATCAATGTGATCAGGAGATCGAACATGTATCTACTCTAGACTGCTCATGAGGCATTGTTGGGAAAAAACGTATAGTAGAAAACAAAAAAAATCACCTACGTCACCCAAGGGCCAGGAAGGAACAATATGAAGATTGCCTATCAAGTTTGGATCAATGATCGTTACCGACTCTGGGTGCCGAGGAAGTGGGAACGAGTCGGGGATAGATCGTACTTGGAAGTTCCCTCGAACGTTGATGATGACGTCCTGGAACCGACCACGAATGATCCCTGAATGGAAGACGAAGCACGGCCTCTCTATTGGCTGCAAGAGTACGGTCTTCACGATCCAGCAGCGCTCACGTCAGAGGCTTAATCGTCGCCGGAAGAAAAAATTTTGAGAGGGAGGAAGTTTAGAGAACAACAAAGGCTTCTAATTGCGAGGATTAGAGGAGGATAAGGCTTGCCCGTTGGTGGCACCCCAAGAGGGGGGGGGTTAAACCCACTCCAAGAGGATCGGGCCCCCCTGCTAGGAAAAGGGGGCGCCCATTCCATATGGGGCTTTCGACCCATTATCCTTCCACCACTGCCTTATGAGGCCCGTTTCTTGATATTAAACGCTTCCGGAACTCTCGGAACGTATGCCGGATATTAATGAAACAATTCCACAAATATTTCTCATCACTCCGCACACTAAACACTCAGAGATAATTGATTACCTAGCTGGTTACCCCGTAGGTTCGGGAAATCATAGACATGAACGAAAAACCCTTAGTCTGACCGATAGCGAACCGGGGACAAGCCATACGGTCCCTATGGACTACACGAATGAGATTCGAGTGACACCTTGGTTTCATGTGATATTCCCTTGCTTTGTGATACTTTACAAAACCCGGTGGGCATCTGTATCCTCCTGAGTCATCACCATGACTCACATATACCGTTGCTCCTTACCGGTTTTGTTATTTTTTGGTTGACCTGTCCGGCATCCCCGGACGTAAGTCAATATGTCTGGCCCACGATGATGGATGCCAGCACACGAGAGGGCCCTCCTAGAATATCTCCCATCATCGGAGGAGCAAATCCCACTCATGAGTATCCGGGTCACTTGTCAACTTTAGGTGAGCGAAGTTGTCGTTATGGTCACCTTGTTAAGATGAGTTTGAGGCAACCCCAAAAGCCCACCGTCTGTGGTAGGAAGTAGTGACAGAGACACTATCATAGTATGAGGAACAAACACATGCTAACACTTCGTGTTATAACAGATGATTCAAACGATATAATCAGTAAAGTATAACGAGAAGTTTTGGGTTCTCGATTTCGATTCAATATGTCGTCTTCTAATGTCATATCCTCATGCTGTTTAGGACTCTCATACACTTAATGATATCCTAAGATCCGGAAAACATGCTCACCAAAACACCTTGAGCCAAGTTTAGAGGCAAGACCGGGGGGAGGGCACCTATTGTTTAAGTTTTTGATCATTTTCCCACGTGCATACTGAGTTTTCCATGAATCACAATTCCAGGATCAAGGAGTTTATAGCAGGAATATAAACTATTAATTATGAATAATAGAAACATATAATAATCCAATATTATTGCCTCTAGAGCCTATGTCAAACAGCGTATCCTAGATTTGTAGGGTTATCAAAAATTCATATTACTTCCACATTATGTGTCATTAT